>PVJN01009614.1:0-60175 GCA_004026805.1 Lasiurus borealis | reverse complement strand
GGAGTGGAAGGAGACCCCTCCAGAGCCTGTAATCAGCAAATCCGCTTAAGAAATTCAAACTGGCAGCCAGAAACTAGTGACTAGGTAATGCAATACAAAGGCCGGCCTCCCTGAAAGCTTCAGTGCGCATGCACGGTCTCCAGCTCTGCGGGTATGAGGGTGTGTGCTGGACGCACAGCCTCCACTAACCACAGGAATAGGTGGCCAGAAACACTCCTGGACTGTTATAGCTCTCCAGAGACCTGATCTCCAGGAAGTGCTCGCAATTGCAATCCAATTGTGTCCCTGGCTAGGGAAGCCAGCTGGAGACTGGGGACTGTGCCGGGGGAGGAAGAACTTCATTGGGAAAAAATGTTGACAAGAGTTTAATGTGGAGTGAGCGGAAGGACAAAGGCTTGGATGAAGAAGCCTGACTGAGAAATAAGGCATTCAGAGTGCTCCAGCGATTTGAATGGGGCTGTGCAGGGAGTATTGAGTTAAAAGGAACAAGAGGGGGTTGGACTCCCCAAGGCCAGGCCAGGCCCAGGGTGAGGAAGGGGCAGTGAATGTTCTCCTGCAGTGCCTGGAACTTGGCACCTTGAAATCAACTCTAAAGTGAGAATTACCTTAAGGCAACCTCCAACTAGAAGAGCTCAAAAAATTGAGACCAAAAAAACATGCTGTCCTCACTTATGAGATAAAATTAAATGGTGAAGAAGAAAAACTAGCATTAATTAAGCAGTTAGCATGGACCAAGCATATATCTCTAATCCTAACAACCTGCAGCAAAGTGAGTATATTATCCTAATACTATTGCAGATAAGAAATCTGCAAATCTTCGAGTCACCCTGTCATATGACTAAAATCAAAACTGATGCCACATCTGTGTGCACCTCCAGAGTCCAGATATACCAAGCTCATTTGGGGGTTCTTGATGCAGTTTTTCCAAAAGTAAGCCCTCTTCAGCCGACTCTTGTTCAATAACAACAAAACAGTTCACTGGGTGACCTTAGTCAAGTTCCTTAGTCTCTCTAGGCACCACTGCCCTCTGTGATGGTGTTCTTATCTGTCTCCCCCTCAGACCATGCACTCCCTGAGGGCAGAATACTCTATCAAATTCTGCCTGCAGCCCTCTGCCTAGAGCTGCATCTGGCACATCAGACACTCACTCAATGTCTGCTAGCTAAATGAATGAATCAATGAATAAATGCATGAACAAACACTCCTCAAAGTTAAGGTGTGCCTCAGAAGGAAACACTTGTGAGTATTTGCTCATCAGATTTCTCCTCAACAGTAGAAGATTTGGACCTCTCCAAACCTAACTGTGCATTAAAATAATCTGGAAATTTTTTCACTATACAGATTCCTGCCCCACTCCCAGAATTTCAGACAGATCTTCAGTTTGAAGATCTGGGGGGCCAGGAATCTGAATTATTAAAAAGCTTCCCAAATATCCCTAATCCAAAGCCAGTCTAGTATCATAAATGTATATTACTTGGCTTATATCCATTTAGTTATACACTGGGAACGGATGAAGCTAAGAAATAAAAACAAGTGACTCTCTCCTACGGCCTCTTTTCCAAAGGGCTCAAATCAATTTTTATGCTGTGATGCTATTGCCCATTAGATTGAAACACGGTAACAATGCTTCTCCCCATTCTGTAAGTTAGCAAACTGAGGTCTGCCCAAGAAAAAGTACTAATTCCTTTTTATACCTCACCCTTTGGTTCCTGAAGAAGGCAGGTATTAGAGCCTTTGGCGCCTCACCTAGATTTCTGGGGGGGGAGAAAGAGAGAACAAGACCAGGCACCAGTGTGGCTGCAGTCAATGCTGATGCCAGGACTGATATCTCTATGTCCCCTGCCCAGACATGGAGGACAAGACACAGCTGTTCTTTGACAGCTCATATACCTCAAGTCTAAACCCCAAACACAAAGTCTCAACAATGTCATCTGGCTAGAAGGAACAGAGACCTCATCCCCTTCCTCTCACACCTGTGCCCATCTCCCTGTCCTAGAGATTGTGAAAGGCCATGTATTTATTCATTCATGAAAATTGCAGCAAAGCTAAAAAGTGCCAAGCAAAGGAAAAGAGAAGAGTTTGAGTCCCAAGATAATATGAAAAAAAATTAAATATTCCTATTATTTTCAATAAAAGAGTAGTCCATCTGGAGGAACTAATGCTGAGAGTCTGAAAGCTAAGCTACCCACACCTCACCAATTACCCAAAAGCTGGGACAGACACCCTGAGCCCCCTCTCTCAGCAATGGGAGACACCTCTTAGAGGCAGAAACCAAAGTCACCTGGCTAACACACCCAAGTGGCCTTCTCTTCCCTCACCCCCCTCTTTCCACCCAGTCTTGAATTAAACTGATGGAGCTGAACAGCTGCAGCTGTGAGGGGAGGGAGGTGGACAACAGCTGGACAGAGAGAGGGCCCCTCCCCCGCCTGGGCAGAGTCCCAGCCAGAGCTGGAGAGGAAGGAGAGAGACAGATCTCCTCTGTGCATTTCTCTTTCAGGACTGGAATGTGAGCCTTCAGATCCCCTCTGACCTTGCTCCCTAACCCTCTTGGTCATCAGAGGGGCAAGTGTCTAGATTCCACAAATAGCAAGGTCATTCAGTGGTGTGGTTGCAGGCCCTGTGGTTGCAGGCCCTTGAGAAGGCAGCCCCACACTGCTCAGCCATGCTCCGTGAAACATTCCACACCCCCTCCCCATCACCACCACCATCACTACTGGCCTCCCACAGGCCATGGGTGCTGGACAAAGGAGTTCTGACTCCAGCCCCACATCGTGGAGGCAATGCCATGATCTGCAGTAAAGAGTGTTGGCCTGATTGATGGTCAGCAGACAAGGGTTTTGTCACAAATTAAGCTTGTGACTCTTAAAACACACACACACACACACACACATGTTTTTATTGATTTTAAAGAGAGTAAGGAAGAGAGAAAAAAAAACATCAATGATGAGAGAGAATCATTGATAGGCTGCTTCCTGCATGCCCCTACTGGGGATAGAACCCACAACCCAGGCATGTGCCCTAACTGGGAATTGAACCTCCTGGGTTCATAGGTTGACGCTCAATCCCTGAGTCAAGCCAGGCAATTTGTGACTCTTGAGAGACTTGGGATCAATCTTGATTCCAATAAAAAGTTTCATGACGTTGATTTCTGGTTACTCTGACTAGAGAATGAGGATGGTAACATATGCTTTACAGGGTAGTTCCTAGATTAGAAGGGGTGGAACCAGTTCCTGTTCCATGATGGTACTGATGTTTGTGGGTATCAATTTTTTCACCTGTAAAATCAGCATGCTAGGCTAGATGGTCTCTCACATCTCCTCCAGCTCCTATAAAATCTACTCATGAAATGGATCCCCTTATTCCCTTTCCTCTAAGGAGAATGGCTGTTCAAACACATTCCCTGAGGTGAGTAGCACACAGTTGCGAGAGGTACATTAACCTCTTCAGATCACTAGGGTTCAAAATGTTCCCTAAGGGGTAATTTATAAAATGGGTCCTAATTGCTTAGTAATGTACCTTCCAAAAGTCACTTCACTATGCTATGATTAGGCCTAGGATTTTCCAAGTGCTGTCATTCTCTTTGCAAATCCATAATGGAACCCTAGGATGTGGGAAACTAATCCATTGGAGAGCTATATATCTAATCGGTGTTCAGAGTCCTACCAACCAAGCCAGACAACCTTTCATTTAATTTTCCAGTGTGTAAACACAGGCATTCAAAATTGATACACCTTGTAGTAAGATATGCCTTTTACTAAGTAAATATACATTTTCATAGAAAAAAATGCAGATACTGCTTCTGCAGTGTCTCCCAGGTAAATGAGGCCCTTAAGATTTCTCCCTTCATATGCTCCTATCCAGACCCTATACTCAATCTCCAAACTTGCCCAGACCAGACTCCCAAGGGCCAGCTCTTTATCTGACAAACCATGTCCCCAACATACCTGCAAACCAATCACACAGTCCATTGATTTCTTACCTTGCACCAAAGATGACCCAGCAGTGTGTGGCAACACTGCACGTGAAAACCAGTGGTGTAGAACAGTAGTGTCCAATATGGCAGCCAATAGCAACAGATGGCCACTTAAATTTTATTTTAATTAGCAAAAAAGGAATAAAATTAAAAATGCAGTTCCTCAGGTGGACTAGTCATATTTTAAATGCTCAATAGCTACATGCAACTAGTGACTACTGCATTGGACAGTGCAAACTAGAACTCTCCATCATCGCAGCACTGGTCTAGAACAGCAGTCGCCAAACCATGGTTCGCAGACCACTTATGGTCCATGAGGTCCGAAAGGTTGGCGACCACTAGACTAGAAGATGTACTCTTCAGGGGCAGAATAGGCCACAGGTGACTGAATCTGGAAGGGGACAAGGACCGAGGGGAGAGTCATCCTGGAGGAGGGTCCATTTCCCATTGCTTCAGGAGAGACACCACCAGGAAGGTGGCTCTAGCAGACCCACCAGCTCAGGCTAAGCACCTCAGTGAGGGTCTTGTTAGACCTAACACTCGGCAGGATGCAGCCAGCAGCTGTCACAGTATGCTTCATTTTTGGGATTCATAGGATGCTTGTCATTCTCTCTAGCCCCTGGTAGACTCCAGGATCTTGTCCCAGAGAAGGGAGCAGAGCTACCCTCCTGCTGCCCACCTCAGCTAAAGTATAACCTACAGAAGGCCAGGCTCTTCTGCCTCCATCCCAGACTCAAAAATATCAGGCTGCAAACCCAGAGGGAGGTGAGAAAGCTGGTTTTAATCAAGCACCTACTATATTCAAGGCACCACCAAGATACTTTACTTACATTTTCCCATTTGATTTTTTTAAAAATGCTGCAAGGTAAGTATAGTTAATCCATTTTCCAGATGAGGAAAGTACAGCTCAGAGAAGGTAAGTGACTGCTGCAAACTGGTAAGGATTACAGTCTGAACACAAACCCAGAGAAGTCTGATTCCAAAGCTTACAATCTATCACCCTCTCAGAGGCCACAGGTCCACGGGCAATGGAACAGAAAAGACAGGCAATGCCACACCCCTCCCCCAGGGAATTCTCCAAACACATAAGACAAAGAACATATAAGACAAATTCAAAACTCAGAGCTTTTGAGTTTCTGGCCTGAGAGAGCCCAGAATCTCTATTATTTCCAAGACACCTTCCTGCCCTCTGGGCCAGCTCAGCTACCTGAGGGCTCTGATACGTCTGGGGAAGCCATCCTCCTCCAATAGTCCAACATCCTGGGCCCTGTCTTCCCCTCTTCCATCATCCACAACCCCATCACCACTCTCCTGGTGACCACAGGTTATGAATCTAGGCCACATCAGACCTAGAGACCTCAAAGTCATCTGGTGCAGTCTGCTCATTTCACAGATGAGGAGGCTGAGAACTAAGAGAGGAACTGGCTTGCCTAGCCACAACTTCAAAATGGAGAAAGTTCCTCATAACAATGCCAGCAGAAGCTTGATAATAGAAGCTCAGTGCCAAGCCCCAAGTGCGTTGTAGCTCGGTCACAGAGCCAGGCCCAGGGCCTGCAGCCCATCTGTCTCTCCAACCTGCCAAGAGCCCTTCCTTCCCCTGTGCCCATGTTGATGAAACCCACCCCAGGTGATTCAGAACATTGTACTGGGGGAGGTTTTGCTGGCTATGGTGCCAGGCCTTTAATTTCCGATTTCCCAGCCTGACACCCCTAACAGTCCTAGGCCTCTCTGCTCTGAGCCCCATGTGGTCATACATCACCTTGGCTGATGCCAGCCAGGCCTTCCCAGCCATCTGGACAGAAAAATAAGGAAAGAGAGGACAGGATGATCTTGGCAGAGAGAGAAATGGGGAGCTACGGACACCTGGTCCTCACCCTTCCTCACCTTGCTGTATATGTGCTATTAAGATTCAAGGGTGGAATGCTTCTTTTTCTATAGGACTCAGTTTCCCCAGAAGTAGTTGGGAATCTTCAGCCCAAACTCAGCAAGGTACACTGAAATGGGAATATTTCTTCCCCCAGATACAAAAAAAATAAATCCATAGCAAACCCCAGTTGGGCACTTTCTAGGTACAGTAAGTAGGTCTCTGCCCTCGAAATGCTCTCAAGTTGGTTAGTCAAAACAAGTTCACATACAAAGGTTAATTTCACAAATGAGAGCACTGCCAAATGAAGAATACAGGGCAAAGGCACAGACTGGCACAGGTAAGAAGGACATGACAGGCGCTGAAAAATGGGTGTGATCTCAAGAGTCTAAAGGCGAATGCGAATTGTGGCTACTGAGCACAGGGTAAGCCTGGTCCCTATTGGAGGACCTCACTGTCTAAGTAGTGAACACACAGGCCATCCACCAAGGATGTTCAAGGCTGCTGAATGAGCACTGTGTCACCTGGGGTGGGGGGAGTAAAGGAGCCTGCAGGATGAACTTGATGCATGAAAACAAGGATTTTCTAGGAGATGACCCTGAGCTTCACAAGAAAGCAAAGAAAGACAAATTAAACGCTAAGAAACACAATTTGACAATCAGATTATCCTTGTAATCTAAAGGTTTGGGGAACAGGGGAAAGACACAAGTATCATCACTAGCTATTTTTCAAATCCAAGCCCTTTGGATCTTAATTAAGCCAAAACACAAACTTCACTGAAGTGGAGTACTAACTATGGCTAACATGCTACTAAAAACTCTGCTTTTACCTCCTTGGTTATAGCTCTAGCCTAGGGCCATTCAAGAAAGAAAGAGAAGAATCAACTAATGAGGAGCCTGGCAGGAGCTGTCCACATCTGTGCAAAGGATGGAGAGCAACACTCATTAGAAACTCTACTGCATTACTTTCCTGGGGCTGTCGTAACAAAGTATCACAAAATGGGTGGCTTAAAACAACAGAAATTTATTGTCTCACATTCTGGAGACTAAAGTCTGAAATCAAGGCATTCCCAAGGCATTAGCAGGGCTATGATCCCTCCAAAGGCTCTAGGGGAGAATCCTTCCTTGCCTCTTTCTTACTTCTGGTAGGTGCTAGTAATCCTGATGTTCCTTGGTTTGTAGCAGCACCACTCCAATCTCTGTCTCCATCATCACATAGGTGTTCTTCTTAATGTGTTTCTGTGTCCAGATTTCCCTTTTATAAGGATATCAGTCAGCAGGTTAGGACACGCCTCTCATTTTAATCTGATTATATCTGCAAAGACCCTATCTCCAAGTAAAGAGATTCACAAGTTCTGGGTAGATGTGACTTTGGGAGTGAAGGAAAACACTATTCAACCCAGTATGTCCACCTATTGCCAAAAGATGCCCTTAGAGTCAGAGATGCTGACCACCATGGGGAGACATTACCCTGAGGTGGTAATGCTATCTTCTACTCAGCACCATGCCCACCCTCAGACCCCTTCTGAAGCCTGAGATCATCAAAAAGAAGACCAAAAAGTTCACCTGGTATCAGTCAGACCAATACATCAAAAGTCTTATGTTCTAGACCCAAATCCATCTCTGACTGGCCAGGTAACCTCAGCCAGAATGAGAACCCTCTCAATGACTGTTCTGTGAGGGGAGAATTTGAATTTGATTTCCCAGGTTCCTTCTAACCCACAAACTGCCAAATTCAAAGTAAATGAAAATCAGTACAAACTCATGATTTTTTTTAAGTATAAATACAGGTAGTCCTGGTTGGTTTAGCTCAGTGGATAGAGTGTTGGCCTATGAACTGAAGAGTCCTGGGTTCGATTCCAGTCAAGGGTACATGCCCGAGTTGCAGGCTTGATCCTCAGCAGGGGGGCTGCAGGAGGCATCCAGTCAATGATTCTGTCTCATTATTGATGTTTCTATATCTCCCGCTCCCTTCCTCTCTGAAACCAATAAAAATATATCTACATGTAATACAGGTAATTTAATATAGGTAAATAAATACAGGAAAACAAAAATAAGTAAAGGTATGTGTGCGCGCATGTATTGCATATATAGGTTTCCTAGCTATATTCTCTACAAGGACATTGAAGCAATGGCAAATATAACTTTATGGTTGGGGGTCACCACACCATGAGGAATTATATTAAAGGGTCCCGGCATTAAAAAGGTTGAGAACCACTGGACTCTAGAGTATCTTGTGATGCCAAAAAATAAGGAAGTACTCAAAAAAAGATGAAACCATGTCAGAAGGGCATAGGTTCACCTTAATACTAGTCAGACCAATATGTCAAAATTAAGTGTAACTGGCAGAAACCCAGAGGCAGTGACAATATGACATGCAGAAGATTTGAGGGCCAGCTCTTGATGCCCAGCTTTGGTTAAAGAAGCAACAAGAAAAAAAAAAGTGCATGCTGTCCAGTGGCTTTCAGAAGTTCTTGGTCCATACATCCAGGAGCTTGATGTGCTGCTGAATCTCACACTGCTGAGATTACTCACAACGTCTCCTCAAAGTCCTGCAAAACCACTGGGGAAAGAACAGCTCAGCTGGCCATCAGAGTCACCAATCCCAATGCCAGGCTGCACAGTTAGGAAAATGAATAGACAGCTTGTGCACACATTGTATTTGTGTTAATGAAACCATAGCATTCTGGCAAAATAAGACATATTAGAGAAGGGGCACTGAGAAGGACGCAGCATTGCATCTGTGATATTCTTGCCAAAAGTGCATAACCTCACTCTTAACATGAGAAAACATTGGCCAAACCGAAAGTGAAGGACAGTCTACAAAGCAGCTGACTGGTACTCTTTAATATTGCCAACATCATGAAAGACAAGGAAAACTAAGGAACTGTCACAGGTTAGAGAAGCCTAAAGAGACATGAAAAATGCAATGTAGGATACTGGCACAGAAAAATGACATTAGTGGAAATATCCAAATAAAGTCTACAATTTGGTTAATAATGTTACACCAATGTTAACTGCTTGGTTTTGATAGTTGTAGTATGGTTATGTGAGAAGTCAAAAAAACAAAAGACGTTGTATGCCATGTGTACACTACACATGTACATTCTACAGAGCACATGAGTACAAGGATGGAAAAATGGCAAAAAGTGTGTAAAAGAGCATGGTGGGGTGAGGGGCAGGGAAGCGGGAAATGGCTTTTTGCTGTTTCAGGCAGCATGCTGAGCCTCGGATCCAATTTTCACAAAAGGATTACTAGATTGCATTCTTTACCACAGGCAGCTGTCCCTGTCAAATAAATAATCATCGCCTTACATTTACATATCACCTTTCATCCCACAGCCCTTCTCCTACAGCTAGGACCAGCCTGGGAACCCTCTCAGCTCTTCTCATCGAAGGGAAGAAGTCAGAAGCAGGGAAGGGCCGGTCCATACTGAGAAGACCAATTTGAACCAAATCCAGTTCCCAAGAAAGTCAGAGAAAGGGGAAACTCAGCTGCCAGGAAGAGAGGGTGGTGTTGGTAGGTGGGAGGGGTGCCCCATAGGTGCTCCAAAATTAAAGTCAGGGCAGGGATTGGCAAGCAGCAGGCTCCCCAGCAAGGTGTCCAGACCTAGCAGCGACCACCCAGAAGCTATCCAACTCTCAGCCTCTAAAATGTGTGTAATGTTGGGCAAGTTCCTCAACACACATCCCCTATCACACAGGATCCATATGAGCACAGATTCATGGTAAGCAGTTAGCATACTATGGCACCTAATCTTGCAGTTCATCTGTTTGACACATGGGAAGGGTCAGATGTAGGAAGTGCACATCGGGCATGGTGGAAAATATCAGCACATTTACTGGTCTCAAGAAGAGAAGCTCTGAGTTTTTCCAAGAGACTGGCTTTTCAGAAGTCCACTGGTGAGCAAAGTGGAATAGGGTCCTTGTATCCAAGCTATAGGAAGCTGCTCACTCAGAGGAGGTGACTTGTTCTGATGTGGGGTTGTCCCTGAAAGGGGGGATGGCAACAACTACCCTGAAAGGTCCACAAAAGCCGAAACCGGTTTGGCTCAGTGGATAGAGCGTCAGCCTGTGGACTGAAAGGTCCCCAGGTTTGATTCCAGTCAAAGGCATGTATCCTGGTTGCGGGCACATCCCCAGTAGGGGGCGTGCAAGAGGCAGTTGATCCATGTCTCTCTCATCGATGTTTCTAACTCTATCCCTCTCCCTTCCTCTCTGTAAAAAATCAATAAAATATATTAAAAAAAGAAAAAAAGAAAGGAAAGAAAGGTCCACAAAACAGGGCTGGGCCAGGCTGGGAAAGGAGGAGGAGGAGAGCTAAGGATGGGAGCTCCAATGCAGAGAAAAACCTTTCTATCAAGGGCTTAATGTTTCCCAAGCAATTAAGACACAAGGCCAGAGCTACCAGGCCTTGTATTTGGTGTGGTTGGACAAACAAGTGCACACTAAAAAGTCAGGTCAAAATATGACAGCTGTCACCACCCATAATGCAAACTGAGGGCAAATGAGAGAACCAGAGGAAGCGCCACAGGCACCCGAGGACAAAGAGGTCACTCTGTGTGAGGGGCTCCAAGGAGCAGAGATGGGCAGGGGGAAAGGGAAAACTACAGACACCAGAACCACAGCATGTTCTGGAGGCAAGCAGGACATCCGTCACCGCCATGATGGGGGACGAAGGGAGTGCACTGGAAAAGCCATTTGAGTCAGAGTGGAAAGAGCTGGGGTTTCAGGCTCTAAGTTAAGAGACCCCATATGCTCCCACAGCATGGGCACAAATATCTTTGGTTGAGAGAGCTGGGGATGCTGGGGGAAGGAGGTTTTGGCATCAAGGAGCAAGCTTTCAGGGGGTAGGTTGAGAGATTTTTTTTAAAACTTTCTCATGACACAGGATATTTGAGAGCTGATACAGACTGGAAACTTAGGTCACCTTGTGTAATAGAAAACCCAAACTTCCCCTTTGGCAAAGACCCAGAGCCCCTCGGTTCTCATCATGAATCTCATGGCTCCTCTCTGGCCTCCTACACAGAATCCCTCTCTTTTGGCCTCTACTGTGAACCCCAACACTTCCATGACCCTTTCCCACTGAACTCCAATACTTCCCTTTAGCCTTCTCTAATAAACTCTAAACTCCTTTGGTCCTTACCCAATACATGTCCAAATTTCCTTCTGATATCCCAAATAAAACCCCAATTTCTTTTTGGCCTTCTATAAACCTCCCAATTTCCATTGATCCACTCTACTGAACCCATTCTCCCCTGTTCTTTCCCAAGAACCCAATATTCCCTAGAGTCATCATCACCCATGGAACCTCAAAGGAGTATATCATCTAACCCCCAAATATCTAACATTCCCCCGCAACACAAACTCCACCTTTTCCCTTCCCGTGCCAAACTACAAATCTTCCTCGTTCAAATTCCCCCAAGAAATCCCGCACTTTCCTCAACCCTTCATCATTAAACTCCCAAATTCTCAACTTCCCATTCCAAATCAAACTCCTTAGTTTCTCCTAAGAAACCCTCTCGGTCTCCTTTTAGGGACTCTACAGTAGGTGTGGGTGCCACGGGCAGTAATGCTCAACCGATCAGTGGCAAATGCCAGGCATTTTATTTCTAGTCCATCCTAGACCATCACACATTTTACAATATGTGCAAATCTTCTGGAGATTTTAACAACACCCAAACTGGCTTTAACCCTTTTGAAGTACTTCAGCTTCAACAAAAAAATCCCTAAGAGTTTCCTTGGTTCCAACTACCAGATTCCAAGACTTCCCCCAAGATTCCCCTAGGAAACACCAAAGTGTTGTGGCCATGCCCATCACTAGAATAATTTCTAAATGCTTACTTCCTATTTCTGTACTTACCTCATCACCATCAGCCCTGGTCTACAGGACACACCTGATGATTATCTTTCTCAGACTGTCTCGGTGGTTGCCCTGAGATATCCTTTCATGGTCAAAACAAAAGGCTTTCCCAGGTATATAGAAAACCAAGAAGTACTAATAAATAGTTAGAGAGCAAATCATTTGGGATCAGCCGGAATCTACTATTCCCATACTTTTGGGGAGTGAGGGGGTACAGTAATCTGAGTCCCCGATGGACTAGAGGAAAGTCCTAAAGAAGGTTTTGTGCCAGGAATCCCAGAGATTGTAAACTCTGTCAAGGAGTGGGTGTGTCAAGGAGGGAGTGAGGCAAAGTAGGTTGAAGAGTCCCACTGTCTACAAGTTGTCCCACAAATGTTAGGCTGTGGGGAGAAAGTCCCTCCCACAGCATAGTAAGGGGACACATAGGGCAAGCTGGCCTCTGATGAGTAAGAATAAGAGGGAAAGTGTGAACAGATGAGTAAGAATAAGAGGGAAAGTGTGAACAGAAGAGGGGGAAATCTAATTAAAACTGGTTCCTGCTCAGCCACCTGCTACAAACCACAGTTCACCCAAGGCTTGGACAGAAGGGTCACTGACAACATTGCCAGGGATTTCTCTCTAAGGTCTCAGACAGATGAAGGAAAGACTGGGCCGCCATCCTCCCCTGAATCCCCCAAGAGAAATAAACGCTCATGAAGCCGAAACCTGAGAAGATGCCAAGGGGTAGCAGAAAGCAATTTACAGCCAGGAAAACTGAGCGCTCTGGCCAGATGTGGGCCCTGGGGAGGGGGCTGGGGCCTAAGATATTTGTGCAGGGAGGGTAGGGGGAAGGCCCAAAAGTTCCTTTCTTAGGACACCCCCAGGCTGCAGTCCTGGGTTCTTCCCTGCAGGGGAGGTATATGCAGGCTAGGGGTCAGCAGCCTGAGGAGGTGTGGGGAGAAGTATAGAGGAAAGTAAAGGAAAGGAAAGGAGGTGGATTCACCCTGGCCTAGCTCCTTCCTCTAGCAGTCATGACTCCAGGAGGCAGTAAATAAGAACCAGCAGGGAGACAAAGCTAGTTTTCCTTCTTGGCTCGGCCCTGCACTTCACAACCCCCTCCCCAGGCAGAAATATGGTCTTCCTGGGCACTGACGAGCATCTCTGTCCATAACAGGTGTGCAGCTTCCCGCCTCCAGCCACACCTGCCAGCCCACAGGTGAGGCAGAACAGGAAAATCACACTAACCACACTGTGTCAGAGCCCTCTCAGCATTGCAAATAACAAATGTAATCCTAAGCAAGTGAGGGGGAAGCCCAGGTCCAGAGAGAGAAAGAGCCAAACCTGAGGCCACACAGCAGCAAAGAGAAGCCCAGCCCAACCCCTGGCTCAGCTTTGAGTTCTCCCATTCCCGTCCCAGGGCCAGCAAGGGCCCTAGTTAAAGGAAAGAAAGCTGCCCCATCTCTTGAGCATCAAGTAGGCTGGGATAGAATGCCTGGAAGAAGTCAAACCCCTAAAGAACTGAATGCAGAATTCCATTGACAAGTGGTGAAATTATTTCCCCTGGAAAAAAAATTAATAAAACGCCCTCCCTTACTAGACCCCAGGGGTATTGGGCTGGAAGCTGACGTAATATAGAGAGAAGAGGCCAAGGGGAAAGGAGCTCCCTCCCCCCGGCCCCCCGCCTCAGCAAGCCTACTGCCAGGAGCACAACAGGGAGGCTACAGCTGGAGCTGCGGGGTGGGGTGAAGAGAACAAGCCAAGCAGGATGTTGGAGCCTGAGACACAGTCCTGTGGGTGTCTGGCTGGAAAGCAGAAGCCCTTGAACTGGCAATCCAGGGGGCAATACTCCATTGGGCCCAAATACAGGCTGGTGTGGATGTCAGGTGCCCAAGGGCTGCATGTACTGGCAGAACCCACTAGGTGTGAAGCCAGGGGTGCCATGGGATGCAGGAGGTAGAGATCTGGGAGAGTAGGGAGTTGAGATAGAAACTGGGCGTCAGAGGCAGACACGTGGGTCCTCCAATGAGGGGAGGTGGGAGGCCTGGGGCGACCAGAAGCAGATGGTCCAAGAAAGGATAGGCATGGCCAGCACCCATCTTCCCATCCACTCCTGTCAGTTACCAGCTGCAGTCCTGACCAAGCTGATGGCCTTAATGGGCCCCACACCCATGCCCAGAGAGGGTTTGAATAGGGGTGGAAGACCAGGGCCTCGAAAAGACCCATCTTGGAGGGAAAGAAGACAAGGAGAGCCATCACCACTGCTGCCCAGAATTGAAAAGGTGCTGTACCAGGAAGGGTTCAACTGTAAAGGGGGTCCAGCAAAAGCCCACTTGCTTCAGATGAGCCCAGAGAAGCACTTATAACTCAAAAGGTCAACAGAAAGCTGGTTCTCAGAACAAAAATCCCTCAGAAACACTTGGCCCAAGCCTTCCTGGCATGACGGCCAGTGGAAGATTCTGGCAGCTGAGACCAACTGGCAGCTCCACAGTGCCAAGTGTGAGCTGGGGCTTATCCCAGGCCAACCTCCCCTCCACCCTGCCTCCCACTCAGGACCCGATGGTGGGATGCTCAGAGAGAGGAGGTGGTGGCTGGTGGCCAGGTGGCCACCTCCCAATCTCATCTGCTCTCCCCACCGCCTCAACCCTCTATTCACTTACAGGCTAGGGGCCTTGGCTTCCCACAGGGCACCTGCAAACACTGTCCTCTTTACAGAGGTGTTAGATGTGACTAAAAAATAACAGGATAGGTTTCCTGACAGTCACCCCAACCTTGAGATGGGGTGAGTGCTTCTCCCACTCCCACCAACCCCCCAATACACACACCTGCTTCACTACAAATTAGAGGCCACAGCTTGTGGGCGAAAACAAAAATGATGACTGAGTCAGCATCCTGTCTTTGAAGTGCTGGACACATTCTTACCTTCTCAGAGCCTCAACTTACTCATCTGTAAAAAGAGTATACCCCAGTACCTGACACAGAGCCATTGGGAAGACCACGTGAAACCATGGGAGATAGGAGGAACTATGTCCTGTGATAAGCAAAGGGCTCAAGGATGATGGTGGTCAGGGGTGCGGGGCTCTGCTGGATCCGGCCTCTGAAGCAGCCTGCCTGGATCCGAGTCCCCACACACCACCAGCTGTGCGTAAGGAGTCAAAGAGTTAATGTTGAAAGAGGAGGAGAGCTCGACCTGGCTTGAGCGAGTATTTGTAGATGTCTGCTATTAGGCATCACTATGCAGGTCCTTGGCCTCATGCCGTTGTCCTTCCAGCACCAACACTGCACTGTCAGTATATGCACAGGCTGCCAAGCTGGGGACTCCGCAGGGAGCAACTGGACTGTCCTCAGTGACACTGAGTCTCAGCTTTTGGTCCATTTAAGGCTCTAAAACCCAGCCTGGGACAAAGAATAAGACTTTCCTAATAGTGAGAGCTCTGCTAAAAGAGTCTGGGCACATAGAGGACTCTGGAGAAGGCACCTCCTGGGACTGTTTGAGCTGAGACAGCCACTTTTCATGAATATTGTGAGACAGTGGATGTTAGGCTGCTTTGGCTTCATCCCAGCCTTTCCTCAGACCCATCCTGGAACCAGTGATGTGTGGAGTTTAAGAATCCCAGTGCCATCCAAGAAATGATGGCTGATTCACCTAGAGCATGGTTCTCAATCTTTCTAATGCAGTGACCCTTTAATACAGTTCCTCATGTTGTGGTGACCCCCAACCATAAAATCATTTTCGTTGCTACTTCATAACTGTAATTTTGCTACTGTTTTGAATCGTAATGTAAATATCTGTGTTTTCCAATGGTCACGACCCACAGGTTCAGAACCGCTGCTGTAGAGCCTAAGACGATTGGAAAATACAGATATTTACATTATGATTCATAACAATAGCAAAATTAGTTATGAAGTAGCAATGAAAATAATTTTATGGTTGGGGATCATCACAACATGAGGAACTGTATTAAAGGGTCACGGCATTAGAAAGGCTGAGAACCAGAGTCCTACAGCAAAGGTCTTGACTTGATTAAAAATCAACATGGGAGAGAAATTTATGTTTTCTGCTGCCATCTAGTGGCCATAATAAATAAGAGCAAGCAACAAGCCAGAAGGCCATTAGCAGGTCTCAATGACCATCAGTCAGCCCTGCACACCTGGATTGTGGGTAAGAGACCAACTATGTGAAATAGAAGCTAGCAGAAAGCACAGGGCGCAATAAAAATAAGGACTCCAGCCTCGACTGGCCACATGACACTTCCCAAGTTTCTTCCTTCCTAGATGGAGCCTTAGAACTTCCCCATTTGTAGAACAAAGGATCATTTCTTGGATCCCTTTCAGGTAAAACTATCTATGACACTAATTCATACTAACGTGTTAGTGACCAGTAACCGTTAATTGTGTGACTGTTCCCACTATACTCTCATCTTGAGGAAGGGGGAGCCTCAACCCATCACCCATTCATACAATAAAAATGCATTGAACACCCTGTGCTGGTGGTGAGGCTGCTATTTTTAGCAGTGCCTCCGCCTTGGCTCTGCTCTAGCCTCACGAAGACAGGCTGAAGAGGAAGGCCCAGGGTTGACGCTGAGCTGACACAGGCAAAGGACGGAAAGCACTAACCCTGCACCTGACACAGCAGGGACAGAGAGCCTAACCCTTATACCAAACCTTCTTCAGGCACTGTTTCCTGTAACGCCTCACAACAACCCGAGGAGCTGACTCTTCATTCCGGAAGAAACAAAGGCCCAGGGAGGTTCAGTAACCAACATAGCCAGTAAGTGTTGAGCTGGAATGGAAACCAGGCCACTGTCTAGCTCGTACACTTGAGTGACAGTTCCCTCTCCTGCCCTTTGCCATCCATTTTCTTATTATCTGATTCTTGAGATCTTCTGCCCCTGAGATCCTCCACCCTCCCATCCAGGTTTCCCTTCCCAGTTACCCCTCATTCAAGTCCACACAACAGAATTAGTTAGAGCCAGCTAAGGAGAAAAAAGCCAAGTGCTGTCCAGCTTTCAAGAAGCATCATTTGAGAGCATATCTGAACTCATTTTGTTTGAGTTCAGTCTGATGGTGTTATTTCGTTTGGAGCTTCTCTTAGATGAGAGTTAATTGGGGAAGAGGATTAAAACATTGGAATAAAAGGCCTGAAAGAATCCAGAATCCAGGTCAAGTTTTACCTGAAAATGGGCTCTCTCACATTTTATTCTATTACTTTTATGTTTTTGTTGTTTGTGTGTTTTTTTATTTTTTATTTTTGTAGCAACCACATTTTCATGTAATTGAGCATTATTTTGAAGAAAACACTTTATACAGATAGGTCAGTGGCTGACGACCAAGCCCTAGCCTGGTAAGGAAAGTGCCTGGGGAGGCACGCAGGTCTCAGAGGACAGGGCCAGAGAGAGGAAAAGAGCCCATGCATTTTCCAGGATGGGTGGGGTCTCTAACACCAAGGCAGATGGTGGAGTGGTTTCTGGAGCACAGAGACAAAAATCTCTGCCCCCCAAAATACCTCATCCATCTGCTCATTCATGCCTGAAATTCCTCCACTGAGGGGCAGTCTTTGATTCCTGGTCAGAAATAGGCCTGAAACCATAAACCCACCCAAGAGATGCAAAAAACAGTGCCTTCCAGTCACACACAGAGGGAACAAGATTACTGGTCTCTGGGAAGCAAAGCTCTCAGAATAATCCTGTGGAAAAGGAGGGTCATTCGGGCTGGAGGCAGCAATAACCTGGCAGATTAGTAACTGCCCAAAGAGGAGGAAGAAGAATTCTATGCCAGGCTTCAGGGAGGCATCTGTCCATACCCTGACTTAGGGGAAAGAGAAAACGGCCTAACCAGGAGTGGACAGGACAAGGCTGAATCATTTGCGACCACTAGGAATTAAAAACAGAACCTGCAAAGCTCCACAAGCTAGGGAGAAGGATGATGCTACCAAGACAAGACTAGATAAAGGAAAGCAGCATACCAGGAACTTGACCAGTGAGAGTCTCCCATGCCAGGCTGGTCCCAAGCTAGCTGGAGGCCTGTGCTGGACCTGGGCATTTTTAACAGGATCTACACAAATGAGGCCACATTCTGAAAAGGAGGAATAAATAATGCAGGACCTGAGACCTGGATCAGGAGAAATTCAGAATGTTAAAACTGAAGGAGAATGCTCAATGCCATTGTCATCAGGAAAGTGCAAATCAAAACCACAATGAAATACCACTTCACTTTCACCAGGCTGGTCATTATTGTTTTTAATTCTTTTTAAATGGAAAATAACAAGTATTGGCAAGGACAGAAAGAAATCGGAACCTTCATATATTGCTAGTGGGAATGTAAAATAGTGTAGCCACTGTGGAAATAGTTTGACAATTCCTCAAAATGTTAAACATAAAACTACCATATGACCCAGGTATATACTCAAAAGAATGAAAACTGGTATCCAAACAAAAACTTGTGCATGAATGTTCATAATAGATCTATTTGCAATCATCAAAAGGTGAAAACAACCCAAATGTCCATCAACAGATGAATGTATAAACAAAATGTGATAAATCCACCATGGTGCCGAAACCAATTTGGCTCAGTGCATAGAGTGTCAGACTGAAGGGCCCCAGGTTCAATTCCAGTCGGGAGTATGTACCTTGGTTGCAGGCACATCCCCACTAGGGGGCTTGCAAGAGGCAGCTGATCGATGTTTCTCTCTCATTGATGTTTCTAACTCTCTACCCCTCCCCATTACTCTGTAAAAAATCAATAAAATATACTTTTTAAATACACCATGGAATATTATTTAAGTCATAAAAAGGAATGAAGTACTGATATATGCTACAACATGGGTGGATCTTGAAGATATTATGCTAAGTACTGAAATATTCCAGTAACAAAAGGTCTCATATCTGTATGATTTTATTTATACAAAATTAGAGGTCCAGTGCATGAAATCTGTGCACAGGGGGCGGGGAGGGTTGTGTTTAAGGTGTCCCTCAGCCCAACCTGTACCCTCTCCAATTTGGGACTCCTCGAGGCATGTCCCACCAGGATCGGGCCTAAACGGGCAGTCAGATATCCCTCTCACAATCCAGGACTGCTGGCTCCCAACTGCTCGCCTGCCTGCCTTCCTGATTGATCCTAACTACTTCTGCCTGCCAGCCTGATCACCCCTAACCACTCACATGCCAGCCTGTTTGCCCCTAACTGCCCTATCCTGTGGGCTTGGTCACCAACTGCTCTCCCCTGCAGGCTTGGGTCTGTCCCAAATGCCCTTCCCTGCAGGCCCAGTTACCCCCAACTCCCCTCCTCTGCTGGCCTGGTCACCCCTAATTGCCCTTCCCTGAAAGCTTGATCACCCCCAACTGCCCTCCTTTGCAGGTTTGGGCCCTTCCAACTGCCCTCCCATGCTGGCCTGATCACACACAACTGCCCTCCCTTGCAGGCCTGGTCCCTCCCAACTGTCCTCCCCTGCTGGCCATCTTGTGGTGGCCATCTTGTGTCCACATGGGGACAGGATCTTTGACCACATGGGGGCAGCCATCTTGTGTGTTGAAGTGATGGTCAATCTGCATATTACTCTTTTATTAGATAGGATAGAGGCCTGGTGCATGGGTGGGGCTAGCTGGTTTGTCCTGAAGAGTGTCCTGGATCAAGGTGGAGGTTCCCTTGTGGCGTGGGGCGGCCTGGGTGAGGGCCTATGGTGGTTTGCAGGCCAGCCATGCTCCCTGGTGACCCAAGCAGAGACCCTGGTATCTGGGATTTATTTATTTTCTACAATTGAAACTTTGTAGCCTGGAGTGGAGCCAAGCCTCCTGCTCACTCTGTGACTGCAGCCATTTCTGTTGGGATTTATCTTCTATAATTGAGACTTTGCAGCCTTGAGTGGAGGCCTGGGCCCTCCAGGGTGTGTGGAAATCTTGGCTTCCTCCATCACCAAGGAAACCCAAGCCTCCCTCCTGCTTGCTCCATGGCTGCAGCCATCTTGGTTGGGGTTAATTTGCATACTCATTCCTGATTGGATTGTGGGATTGTGGGCGTGGCTTGTGGGTGTAGCTGAGTGATGGTTAATTTGCCTATTATTCTTTTATTAGATAGGTTGTCCAGAATAGGCAAATCCACAGACATCAGATTAGTAGTTGCCAGGGGCTGAGGTGTATGAGGGCTAGGAGGAGATGTCTAAGGGTGCAGCCTTCTGTTAGGGGCAATGAAAAAGTTATGAAACTTAAGGAGCAGTGAATGGACTTAATGCCAATGAGTTGTACTTTAAAATGGTTAATTTTATGTTATGTCTATGTACCACAATAAAAAAAATAATTTTGTAAAAAATGGAGAGGGCTTTGAGAGGGACATGATACCTAATGTCAATACCCAAGGGTCTACTCAGAAGTGGTCAGAGGACAGAAGGAGCCTCCCAGATGTCAAACTCTGGCAGTACAGTGCACATGAGGGCTAACATTCCTGCATATCACCACATGCCAGGCACTGTGCCAATGGCTTTATCAGCAAAAGATGTTACTATTATTCCCATTTTCAGAATAAACAGAGGCTTAGAAAAGGTAGGGAGCTGGCCCACCATCACACAGTAAGTGGAGGAGCTGAGCACCTGTGCTATTGGCATCTCACTATATACCAGCATCCATGTGGAGAACACCGCTATAGCTTCACAAAGTCCATGCTTAACCAAGTCCCACTATCACCTTCTCCCATGTGAACTTTAGTGATTTACTCAGCCTTGTTGTGCCTTAGTTTTCTCATCTATACAAATTGGATTAACACCATCAACAGGCTCCAAGGCTTGGCGGGGCAATGAAATGAGATCATGAATGTGCCTAGCAGCTCTTGGCAAATAAAGGACTCCATAAACATTCAGTTCCCTTTTTCCCCAAAAGTGGAAAGCATTACAAACACAGAGTAAACTATATAAGCAGGTAGAGAGCTCCCTGTCAAAGGAGGTGAGAAGGTAAAGAAAAGAAAAGGCCCCACTCAGCAAGGACAAGTATCAGATGGGGACTGGCCCAGATGACCTTGAAGTTCCTACCCCTAAAATCTAATGTGGCTAAAACATGAGGCCTGTTCCCAAGAGTGGGTTTCACAACCGGAGAAAAGGAACCAATTCAAGGATACAGGGATCCTAGAGGACTCAGGGTTGCCAAAAAAGAGAAAAGGTGTAGAAAAGTGATGGCTTGGCACAGCAAAAACACAGTTTGCCAAAAAAATAGAAGTAACTTACGTTTTTAGAGCATCCCCATATGTGCCAGACACTATGCTAAGCATTTTCCAGTGATTATCTCAGAGTCCTCACATCTCCATGGGCAAACTCTATTATTATCTCATCTCACTGATGAGGACAGAGGCTAAAAAGCAAAGCAGCTTGCTCAAGGTCACGTAGGTGGTCACCGTGCCACAGGCCAGTCCTGAGTGCCAGTCTCAAGAAACCCTCTCACTTAACCTGAGGAGTGACTGACTGCTTTTGGACTTACCTGCCTAGCTCCACCTTCTGCTTCAAGCAGAAGTCTCTCCAGAGCAGAAAATTAGCCTCACGTGGCAAAACTTTCTCCTCACTTTTCTATGGTCAGAAAGCTGAAGCTAGAAGCTGATGCTAAGAAGAAATTGTGAAGGATCCAGCAAGTATTTGGGAAATTTGTTGTTAAGTAGAAAAAAAAGAAAAACTTCTGTGTTTCACCAGCTCACTCAGCTGGGGGGGCAGGACTGGCCACAGGTAGCCAAGCAGCTGAGAAGTGACAGCACCCTCTTAAAGGAGCCCGTCAGTGTGGTGTTCCAGGCCTCCCTTAGCTGCTGCTAATGAGCAGCCCATGCAGGAAGAGGACTCACCAGGCCATCAAAGAAAACCCAGGGCCTGGGGTGCTCAGAGTCCAAACACTACGTGAACGGAGACAGGGGGCAATGGGGGAAAGTAGAGAATAGCAGTAAGCAGGACTCTCACTCTGCCTGGTTCTGCATGGCTTTCCTCATGACCCTGGGACTCATATCCACCGGAGATCCATTCATCTTCCTCTTCAGCTGACTCACAAAGAAACTATGAGGACAACAGAGGCAAATTCTGAAGGGATGTTGAGATCTCAACTTTTTCTTAGGCCAACATTTAAGGGTTTATGGTGTATCAGACACTGCTAAACCCTACATATGGATTATCCCTTTTCACTTCTGTAATGGGCCTATGCAGTTGGTTATCACCATCATCACCATTGTTCAAATGTGGACAAACCGTGCTGAAGAGGTAAGTGACGTCTGCAATGACAAAGCAGTATGTGGTAGAAGTGGGATATAACCCATGTGGTCTGACCTCAGAACCCACACTCTTAACCAAGATCTTTTACCACTTCCAGAAACAGACTCTCAGGAGCTAATAAAAGTAATTATTAAACATAGTTCCTGGCCTCAGAGCATTTATAGCCTGAGGAGGGAAATGGGTAAATGGATCCAATTAACAGGAAAATTTACCTATTCATGTATTATTACTGAAGGTGTGCATTCATCACTTCAATTACACAAAGTCATGTGTGTTCATGCAGACACGCAGGCACATTAATACACAAGTGCTGGAGAATCACTGGAATGACTCAGAGAATGGTGGGAATTTAATTTTAAAATATGATAATACACAATAGCCAAAAGGTGGAAACAACCCCAAGTGTCCATAAACAGATAAATGAATAAACAAAATATTATATATACATACAATGAAATTTATTATTCATCCTAAAAAAGAATGAAATTCTGATAGATGCTACAACATGGATGAATCTTGAGGACATTATGCTAAATGAAATAAGCCTGTCATAAAAGGGCAAATAGTGTATGACTGCACTTACAGGAGGTCCTGGAATAATCAAATTCATAGAGATAGAAAATAGAGTGATGGGTCCCAGGGGCAGACAGTTGGGGAGAAAATGGGGAGTTCATATTTAATGGGTTCAGAAGTTCAGATTTAAATTATAAAAGTTCTGGAGATGGATGGTAGTGACGGTTAGACAATAATGTGAATGTACTTCATGCCACTTGTGAGGCTAAATTTTATGTGTTAACTAGACTGGCCATGGTGTGCCCAGATTAAACATTATTTCTGGGTGTGTCTGTGAGAGATTTTTCTGAACGAGATCAGCTTTTGAACTGGTGAACTTGATGTAAGTGGGCATAATTTAATCCAGGATAGGGAACATTCAGCCTGTTGGCCATAAAGGCCCAAGAAATCATTTGGTCTGGTCCTGCCTAGGCATTAGGGGTGAGTTAATTAAAGGCTAATTTTTAAGCTGATAATTTTGTATGGCCCTCAAATAAAATGTTATTAATATCTAAATAGCCCTTGGCAGAAAAAAAGGTCCCCACTCCCGATCTAATCAGTTGAGGGCCTGAACAGAACAAAAGGTGGAGGAAGTAGATATTTACCTTTTTCCTGCCTCACTGTTTGAGCTGAGACATCCCACTTCATCTTCTCCTACCCTCAGACTAGGATCTACATGATCAGCTCCCCTTGTCCAAAGGCCTTTGGACTGGGCTCAGATTATACCACCTGTGTCTCCAGCTTGCAGATGGCAGATGGTGGAACTTTTCAGCCTCCATAATCATGTGAGCCAATTCAATATATACTATACTAGAGGCCTGTTGCACAAAAGTCATGCATGGGTAGGGCTCTAGGCCTGGCCAGCCACCAGGGCTGATCTGTGGGGCAACCGGGCAGGGTGATCAGGGTTCCTTGCTTGAACCTGCCTTGGCTGGCCTGGTGACACCTGCTCACTGGCTCCATCCCCTACCACTGCCTCTGGTCAGGGCCTGCAGGCTGGGGGCAGCTCCTGTGTTGAGCATGTGCCCCCTGGTGATCAGTGCACATCATAGCAACCAGTCATTCTGCTGTTCAGTCTATTTGCATATTAGGGTTTTATATAGATAGAAGATATAATGTGTGTGTGTGTGTGTGTGTGTGTGTGTGTGTGTGTGTGATAGTGCATGAGTGAGAGAACAAAGAAAGGGTATGTAATTGCATGGGGAGTATTTGTTTGTGAGTTGAAGGACAGCTATACTCCAGGGGACTATAGGGAATAGCAGGGCAGGGTTCCCCTGAACAGCAGCCTCCACTGCTGCTGGGATCCCTCCCAGAGCGACCAGCTCTGATGCAGAGACTGCACCATCTTGAAGAGGATAGTGGATGCTATCAGAAGCCTGAAAATACGAGATTCTACAACACCAGCACCCAGTGAACAACTGCAAACCATGGAACACTAATCCCAAGTGGCAAGAGCACGTGGATTCAGAGGTGCTCTGTGCCTCCTCGCAGAAAGGTCAGATTTCACCTGGGATAAGGTGAGGTCCGTGGTCCAAGCAGGAGAGAGAAAGGCACACACAGGGAAGTCTGCACCCAGAAAGAATCCATGGCCAATGGGACTGTCATGATCCACGAGTGTGGAAGGAGATCCACAAGGATGCTAACAGAAGGGAACTCTAGAAAGCAGCCCATACCTGAACTGAGCATAAAAGGGCAGCCTAGGGATTTTAACAGTGTGTCGGCTGCTTGAACCCAAAGGGAAAAAAGACCGCACAGACTTGCGCTGCAGCACTGGAGAGCGTGCACTTGCTCTGGCTTTTTTTTTTTTCCCCTCTTTAAATCTTGCTTTCATTGCTAAGCCCAATACATAGGATGACCCAATTGAGGACACTCTGGGAGATAGCAGGGGAAAGTTGTTTTTGTGAAACCTGGGGTTCAGAGCGGTAATAATGACCAGAGAGAACCAGCTTTGGGGCAGCCCATTCCCCCAAACCAGTATTAAGTGCCACAGGGAAAACAAAATCTAAGCACTAGGTAGAGAGGACCTATAGACCTGGAGGTCAATCCAGAAACACTGCCACCCAGGGGTTGATTCACAAATTAACTCTTGTGTAAACACAAATAAAGGAGTATAAGAACCAGAGAAGCCAAAACCGATTTGGCTCAGTGGATAGAGCGTCGGTCTGGGACTGAAAGGTCCCAGGTTCGATTCTGGTCAAGGGCATGTATGTTGGTTGCGGCACATCCCCAGTAGGGAGGGTGCATGAGGTGGCTTAGCGATATCTCTCTTTCATCGATGTTTCTGGCTCTCTATCCCTTTCCTTTCCTCTCTGTAAAAAATCAATAAAATATATTTTTTTAAAAAAAAGAAAAAGAAAGAAATACGGACGGCTTGAAAATCAGGACTGGCTTACAACAATGAAAAGTAGTGGAACGCAGGGAAAATCAATACAGACTTGACTAGAAAACAGGCATGCCAAACAGAACAGTAGAAGTGAATGACTTTCACTACTGCACATTTTTATTTTTATCATCTTTTACTTAAGGAACTTATATTTTTTCTTTTTTCCTCACTTAATTTTGCCTTTTTAATTATTACACTTTTATTTTTAATCAGTATTATTAATACTACTATTTTATCTTTTTTTAAGTGTAATTTTATTTTCTCTTTATTTTACTCTGGGATTAGTGTTCTAAATCCTATTTTTATTTTTCCTTTAACACCATTTTACTCGATCTCAACTTTACCTTTATGACAGTGCTCTATTCCTCACTTTCCCCTTTTGTTGGGCTGTTTCTCTTATCCTATTCCTGCTTTAGATTTTCCCTATTCCTTCTTTTTACCCCCATTAAAATTTCACCCTACTTATATCTAATTTGCAATCCCCTGCTTTAAGTCCATACACACCTCTTTCTTCACTTTCTTCACTATCCAAATTTTTTTCTCTCTGTCCTTTTGTTATTTGCTGGATTATTGATTATATTGTTTTTTTTTTATGCTTATTTGTGAGATTATTTCACTTTTTTGTTTTGTTTTGTTTTTGGCTTCTATTTTCCCTCACCTGGCCTGATATTATTAGTTGTTGTTTGTAGTTTGCATTCATCTCTAGGTATCTGTTGTGGCATTTGTTAGGATTAGTAGCTGTTCTATTGCAGTTCTCTCCCCATATAATTACTTTCCCTCTTCTTTTTTATTCTCTTTCTTTTCTCTTATTATTTTTTTCCTTTTCCCAATTTCATTTTTGCACTCCCTTTTTCTCTCTTTTCTCTTTTATTTCTCTTCTTCTTTCTTTCTTATCCTCTAATTGTCTTTTCTCTGATGGTCACCTTTATTTGGGGTTATTAGTATCATGAACATATTTGTATCCAGTGCCATGTGCATTGTGCCTTGTTGTGTTGTATTTTGTGCCCTTAAATCAACACAGTAGAGAGAGAACTACATAATCAGACACCTGGAGAGGAGAGATCATAGGGAGACAAAGAAACGGCCCACATATGAAAGAAAAGCAGACATCATCAGAAAAGGAAGTAAACAAAATGGAGACAAGCAACGTGTCAGAAAAAGAATTCAGAGAAATAGTCATAAGGTGGATAAACAGAATGAAAGACAAATTCAACAATATGTGTAAGAATCAAGAGGAACTATTTTTTCTGAAGAAGAACCAAGAAAAAATGAAAAATGACATCACTGCTATAAAGAACTCAATAGAAAGCATCAACAGTAGATTAGAAGAAGCAGAGGACTGCATCAATGAGCTAGAAAACAAGGTAGGAAAAAATACCTAAGCAGAGCAGCTTTTAGTAAAAGGAATTAAAAAGCAGGAGAGCCTAAGGGAACTTTAAGACAAGATGAAATGAAACAATATCCGCATAATAAGGATGTCAGAAGGAGAGGAAACAGAGCAAGGAATAGAAAACCTGTTTGATGAATAATGACAGAAAACTTCCGATATAGGGAAGAAAAAACTCATACAAATCCAAGAAACTCACAGAGTCCCAAACAAAATGAACCCCAAAAGACTGACAACAAGGCACATTATAATTAAATTGACAAACACCAACAAGTAAGAATCTTAAAAGCGACCAGAGAGAGACAGAAAGTTACCTACAAAGGAACCCTCATCAGACTAGAGACTGATTTCTCAACAGAAACACACCAGGCAAGAAGGGAATGGAGTGAAATATACAAAGCCATGCAAAGGAAGGGTCTGAATCCAAGAATACTGTACCCAGCAAGGCTATCAATGAAATTGAGGGTGAAATCAGGAGCTTCACAGACAAAAAAGGACTAAGGGAGTTTGTTACCCCCAAACCAGCAATGCAAAGAAATGCTAAAGGGTCTGCTGTAAAAAAAGAAATAGGAAGCGAAAAATGAACACAGGGATAAAGAATAAAAATGGCAACAAAGAAGCACCTATCAATGATAACTTTAAATGTAAATGGATTAAATGCCCTCATCAAAAGACATAGGGTAATGGATTGGAAAAGAAAACAAAATCCATATATCCGCTGTCTACAAGAAGCCCATCTCAGAAAAAAACATGTACACAGACTGAGGGTGAAGGGATGGAAAAATATTTTTCAGGCGAATGGAAATGGAAAAAAAATCTGGGATAGCAATACTTACATCTGACAAATTAGATCTCAAAATAAAGGACATAACAAGAGATAAGAAAGGCCACTTCATAATACTAAAGGGAGCAATCCAACAAGAAGAAATGACTCTGGTAAACATATATGCACCCAATATAGGAGAACCCAAATACATATCCTGGAGGATATCAAGGAAGAGATTGACAGGAATACAATCATATTGGGCGATTTTAATACCCACTATCACCATTGAACAAATCCTCTAAACAAAAAATCAGCAAAGAAACATCAATCCTAAATGACTCTCTAGACCAGATGAAATTGACTGACA
The DNA here is from genome assembly GCA_004026805.1 of Lasiurus borealis. Lineage (NCBI taxonomy): Eukaryota > Metazoa > Chordata > Mammalia > Chiroptera > Vespertilionidae > Lasiurus > Lasiurus borealis. Next base: position 32,817 of record PVJN01009614.1, on the reverse strand, counting down.
TCTTCAGAACATTTCACTCCAAAGCCACAGAATATACATTCTTCTCAAGTGCATATGGGTCATTTTCAAAGATAGACCTTATATTGGGTCACAGGCAAAGTCTCTTCAAATTCAAGAAGATAGAAATCATATCAAGCATCTTCTCAGATGACAATGACATAAAACTGGAAATCAACTACAATACAAACAATCTAAAGAAATCGAACAGCATGCTATTAAACAATGACTGGGTTACCAGAGAGATCAAAGAAATAAAAAACATCATGGCAATAAACAACAATGAAAACACAACAATCCAAAATCTATGAGACACAGTGAAAGCAGTCTTGAGAGAGAAGTTCATAGCTCTACAAGCCTACTGCAAAAATAAGAAACAATGGTAATAAATTACTGAACCCTACAACGCAAAGAGTTAGAAAGAGAGCAACAAGAAAAGCCCAGTGTAAGCAGAAGGAAGGATATAATAAAGATCAGAGTGGAGATAAATGACATAGAGATAAAAAAAAATACAAGAGACAAACAAAATCAAGAGCTGGTTCTTTGAAAAGATAAACAAGATTGATGATCCTCTAGCCAGGCTCACCAAGAAGCCAAGAGAGAGGACCCAGATAAAATCAGAAATGAAAGATAAGTAAAAACAGACCCCACCGAAATAACAAAGGATTTTTTAAAAAATACTATGAACAGCCGAGACCGGTTTGGCTCAGTGGATAGAGCGTCGGCCTGCAGACTGAAAGGTCCTGGGTTCGATTCCAGCCGGGGGCATGTACCTTGCTTGCAGGCAAAACTGCAGAAGGGGGCATGCAGGAGGCGGCTGATCGATGTCTCTCTCTCTCTCATCGATGTTTCTGACTTTCTATCCCTCTCCTTTCCGCTCTGTAAAAAATCAATAAAATATATTTAAAAAAAAAATACTATGAACAACTGTATTCCAACAAACTGGACAACATGGACTTATTCCTAGAAAAATACAACCTTCCAAAACTCAATCAGGAAGAATCTAAACATCTCAATAGGCTGATAACTATGGAAGAAATTGAAGCAAGTCATCAAAAAGCTTCCAGCAAACAAAAGCCCAAGGCTAGATGGCTTCACAGGGAAGTTTTACCAAACATTCAAGGAAGAAATAAAACCTATCCTCCTTAGACTATTACAAAAAATTCAAGAGGAAGGAACACTTCCAAATTCATTGTATGAAGCCAGCATCACCCTAATACCAACACTAGATAAAGACAACACAATGAAAAAGAACTTCAGGCCAATATCCCTCATGAACATAATTGCCAAAATCTTCAACAAAAGTCTAGCAAATCGGATCCAGCAGTATATCAGAAAGATCATACACCATGACCAAGCAGGATTTATCGTAAGGATGGTACAATATCTGTAAATCAATAAACGTGATACATCACATAAACAAATTGTGGGATAAAAACCACATATCAATTGATGCAGAAAAAGGACTTGACAAAATCCAACACCCTTTCTTGATAAAAACTCTCAGCAAGGTGGGAATAGAAAGATCATACCTCAACATAATAAAAACCATATATGACAAACCCACAGCCAACATCATACTCAATGGGCAAAAACTAAAACCATTTCTCCTAAGAAAAGGAACAAGACAGGGATGCCCACTCTCACTATTCCTGTTCTATATAGAACTGGAAGTATTAGCCATTGCAATTGACAAGAAGAAGAAATACAAGGCATCAAAATTGGAAAAGAAGAAGTACAGTGGTACCTCAAGATACGAGTGTCCTAACATATGAGATTTTTGAGATATGAGCCGTTGAGCAAGCGATTTTTTGCTTTGAAATACGAGCAACATTTGAGATACGAGTAATCGCACGGATCGGCCAGCTGCACATGACCCACCAGTTTACCGCGACTCAAGCGTCTCATAGGTTCCCACGCCTCAGTCAGTGTGCTTGTTTACCTCATTGTCAAAGCACCTTTTGTGCATTTACATACTTTATCACATTTCTTTTTATAACCATGGGTCTGAAGAAAGTGAGTGGAAAGGTCAGTGCTCAGAAGAGGATGATGTCTATTGAATTAAAGCATGAAATCAGAAAATTATGAGCAAGGTGTGTGAGTGGCTGTCTTGGCGAGGCAATACGGGCATAGTACTTCAACAATATGCACTGTGCTTAAACAGAAAGAGTCGATAAAGGGTATAACGCCAGCTAAAGGCATTACAATAATTTCTAAACTCCGTAGCTCTCTCCATGAAAAGATGGAGAATCTACTGATGGTGTGGGTGACGGAGAAGCAGCTTAAAGGACATACATTAACACAGGGCATCATATGTGAGAAGGCGTGAGCGATTTACGATGATTCACTCGAGCAGACCTTGCACACTTCCACGGACGAAGCATTGAAAGACTCATTTAAAGCCAGTAGAGGCTGGTTTGATAACTTCAGGAAAAGGTCCGGCATTCACTCCATTGTCAGGCATGGTGAGGCAGCAAGTTCAGATGTGAAGGCAGCTGAGGATTACCTCAAAACTTTTTCCGAACTGATAGAAGCCAAAGGATATATCTCCCAGCAAGTCTTCAACTGTGACGAGACAGGGCTTTTCTGGAAGAAGATGCTGAATAGGACTTATATAACGGCAGAGGAGAAGGCGATGCCAGGCCACAAACCCATGAAGGATAGGCTAACTCTCGCACTGTGCGCCAATGCAAGTGGCGACTGCAAGATCAAGCCTCTGCTCGTATACCATTTGGAAAACCCCAGAGTCTTTAAGTCACATAAGATTTTAAAATATAAACTGCAAGTTATGTGGAGGGCAAACCCGAAGGCATGGGTCACCAGGCAGTTCTTTGTGGAGTGGGTAAACCTGGTTTTCGGCCCTTCTGTTAAGAAATATCTACAGGAAAACAACCTAACCATGCAAGCCCTCCTTGTCCTCGACAATGCTCCTGCTTGCCCACCGAACCTCGAAGATGAACTTCTCGAAGAGTTCAAGTTTATAAAGGTTGTCTACCTACCTCCCAGCACCACTCCTATCCTGAAGCCCATGGATCAGGAGGTGATTTCTAATTTTAAAAAGCTGTACATCAAGCACCTGTTCCGGCGCTGCTTTGAGGTGACAGAGAACACAAACCTCACCCTTCGAGAGTTCTGGAAGAACCACTTTAACATCGTGATAGGCCTCAGAATTATTGATCAGGCCTTGCTGGGTGTTACAACGAGGACTTTGACCTCTGCATGGAAGAAGCTGTGGCCTGAGGCCGTAGCCAAAAGGACCTTCGAAGGATTCGAACCCGAGGTGCCAGTGGAGGAGGAGATAGTGTCTCTGGGAAAATCCATGGGCATGGAGGTGGATGAGAGAGATGTGAATAAGCTCGTCGAGGAGCACTCTCTGGAACTCACCACGGAGGAGTTACAAGAGTTGCAGTCTCAGCAATATGCAGAAGTTCTCCAAGAAATTGGTTTCGAGGAGGAGCCAGAGGTGGAGGAGATCTCTACAAGTGAGATAAAGGAGATCTTAGGAATGTGGGAGAGGGTGTCACACTTTGTGGAAAAGAAACACCCCGAAAAAGTTGCTACTGGTCGTGCATCGGAGCTGTTCAATGAAACTTGCCTCACCCATTTCAGAAACATTCTGAAAGGGAGGAAGAGGCAAACCTCATTGGACACGTTTTTTTTTTAAATCGGCCCAAAATGCAAAAACCAGTAGCAATTAAGTTCAGTCAAGATTAGTTAAGTTACATTCAGTTTAGGGATAAAGTGTAGCATTAAGAGTGTAACGAGTAGGTAAATACACTTTATAAAACCAGTTTATTCCTTTACATTCTCTTTTATTATGTTTTTATACAATATTTGTCATTTATAAATACATTTTTCTTATTCAAAAACACATAACGAGAACAATTGGGGTGGCATTTTGGGGGCTGGAACGGATTAACAGCATTTTAATTGATTTCAATGGGGAAATTTGCTTTGAGATACGAGCAACTTGATATACGAGCAAGGTTACAGAACGAATTAAACTCGTATCTCGAGGTACCACTGTACAACTGTCCTTATACAAAGATGACATGATATTGTACATAAAAAACCCTAAAGACTCCACCAAAAAACTATTAGACTTAATAAATGAATTCATCAAGAAATCTATGGCACTTCTAAACACCAATAGTGAGTGAACTTACAGAAAGAGAGACTTAAAAAGCAATCCCATTTACCATCACAGCAATAAAATTAAGATACCTGGGAATAAACTTAACTAAGGAGGTAAAAGACTTATACGCAGAAAACTACAGGACACTAAAAAAAGAGATAGAGGAAGACATAAACAGATGGAAGAACATACCATGTTCATGGATTGGTAGAATCAACATAATAAAATGTCCATACTACCCAAAGCAATATATAGATTCAATGAACTCCCCATTAAAATGCCAACGGCAGCTGAAACCGGTTTGGCTCAGTGGATAGAGAGTCGGCCTTCGGACTGGAAGTTCCCAGGTTCAATTCCGGCCAAGGGCATGTGCCTTGGTTGCGGGCACATCTCCAGTGGGGGACGTGCAGGAGGCAGCTAATCGATGACTCTCTCTCATTGATGTTTTCTAACTCTCTATCTCTCTCCCTTCCTCTCTGTAAAAAATCAATAAAAATATATAAGAAAATAAATAAATAAAATACCAATGGCATATTTCACAGACCTAGAAAGAACTCTCCAAAGATTCATCTGGAATAAAAAAAAAAGACCCCAAATAGCCACAGCAATCCTGAGAAAGAAGAACAAAAGTAGGTGGTATCTCAATACCAGATTTCAAGCTGAATGACCTTGTAATTTCTCAAAACAGCCTGGTTCTGGCACAAGAACAGGAATATAGACCAACAGAATAGAATAGAGAACCCAGATATCAACCCAAACCAATGCTCAATTAACATTTGACAAAAGAGGCACGAACATACAATGGAGTCAAGACAGTCTCTTCAATAAATGGTGTTGGGAAAATAGGACAGAAACATGCAAAAAAATGAAACTAGACCACCAACTTACACCATACACAAAAATAAACTCAAAATGGACTTATACATAAGATGGGAAACCATAAAAATATTAGAGAAATCCACAGGCAGCGAAATCTCGGAAATATGTCAAAGCAATTTCTTCACTGTTACTGCTCCTAGGGCAAATGGAAGCTAGAGAAAATAAACAAATGAGATTACATCAAAATAAAAAAACTTTTGCACAGCAAAAGAAACCATCAAACAAAACAACAAGAAAGCCAACTCTATGGGAGAACATATTTGCAAATGTTATCAATGATAAAGGTTTAATCTCCAACATTTACAGGGAACTCATACAACTCAATAAAAGGAAGATAAATGATCCAATTAAAAAATGAGCAATGGACCTAAATAGACATTTTTCGAAAGAAAATATACAGAAGGCCAAGAGACATATGAAAACATGTTTAAAGTCACTAATTATCTGAGAGATGCAAATCAAAACGACAATGTGGCACCTTCTCACACCTGTCAGAATGGCAATCACCAACAAACAACAAGTGCTGGTGAAGATACGGAAAAAAAGGAACCCTCATGCAGTGCTAGTGGGAATGCAGACTGGTGCAGCTACTGTGGAGAACAGAACAGTTTCCTCAAAAAACTAAAAATGGTACTCCCATTTGACCCTGGGATCCCACTTCTAAGAATATATCCCCAGAAACTAGAAACACCAATCAGAAAGGATATATGCACCCCTATGTTCATAGCAGCACAATTCACCATAGCTAAGATTTGGAAACAGCCTAAATGCCCATCAGCAGATGAGTGGATTAGAAAACTATGGTACATCTACACAATGGAATACTGTGCTGCTATATAAAAAAAAAAAAAAAAAAGGAATTCTTACCATTTGCAGCAGCATGGATGGAACTGAAGAGCATTATGCTAAGTGAAATAAGTCAGGCAATGAAAGAAAAATACCACATGATCTTACTCATTTATGGGAAATAAAGAACAGTATAATCTGATGAACAAAAAGATAGATAGATATAGAGGCAGTAAAGCATCAAACAGACTGTCAAATTACAGCAGGAAGGCTGGGGAGTATTGGGGAGGGAGGGAGGGAAAGAGATCAACCGAAGGACTTGTATGCATGCATATAAGCACAACCAATGGACGGACACAAGACAATGGGGAGCAGGGGATGAGAGCATGCAATGGAGTATAGGGGAGATTGGGAGAAAGTCAATGAGGGGAATAAAGGAGATATATGTGCTACTATATATAATACTTCAGTAAAAAAATAAAATAAAGAAATAAACTTGTTCACTTAAAAATGGTTAAAATAATAAACGTTATATATTTTTGCCACAATAAAAAAATAAGAAAAATAAGTGCTGGTGGTGATGGTGATAACCACTGAACCTTTGAGTTTTGTCTTTGCTCTAACTCAGTGGTTCTCAACCTTCCTAATACCTCGACCCTTTAATACAGTTTCTCTTGTTGTGGTGACCCCCAACCATAAAATTATTTTCGTTGCTACTTCATAACTGTAATTTTGCTACTGTTATGAATTGTAATGTAAATATCTATGTTTTCTGATGGTCTCAGACGATCCCTGAGAAAGGGTCATTCGACCCGCAAAGGGGTCTCGACCCACGGGTTGAGAACCGCTGCTAACCAGTGAGGAACAGAGAGTGGCAGTATTGTTGGGGTCTGTAAGGGGGAAGAAAGCAATTCTGAGGGCAGGGGGATTTAGCCTTTTGTATTTAAAGCCCCCTTGAAAATTATCTGAGAATAGGCCTTCTATGTTTTAAAAGTTTATTCTTGAGAATAGTCAAGAAGGTAAATGAGATAAACCCTTCTGGTGTTTGACTGTCCAAAGAGAGGAGCCCTGGGGTCCTAAAGGTAGAACTGAGAGAAAGAAAGGGATTAGGGCTCTGGATCTTTAAGATAAAGGGCCACTGAACCCACGTTCCTAGTTCACTGTGCTACCCCATACAAGTTGAGAACCAAACAGGATGGGGGAACCTCTACAAAAATAACAAAATTACCATTTTAATATTAGTCGTATATTTATTGATCCTGTATTAAATACTTTAAAAGCATCATCTTATTTAATCCTTTTTACACCCATTTTACAGAGGGAGGAAAGTGAGGCTCCAAGAAGTTAAGAGAAGTGCTCACAATTACTATGCTAGTGAGCCAGGATCTGAATCTCTCTGATCCAAAACCTCTTTTCTTAACCACTATAGGATACCATTTTCTTTGGGCACTTAAATACAACAATTCATAGAAAGTCTCACTGTTGGGAGTGAATATTGCCACAAAAGCCAGTATTTATCCCAACAACATGTTTAGGGGCCTTAAATGCCAGGTGATATGCTAAGTCCTGATCCCTATCCACAAATCACAAACAAAAAGGCTCTTCTTTTTTTAATTATAAAAAAATATTTACTGATGTCAGAGTTGTTTACAATAAATAATGATAAATGACAGAAACAAATGGAATATATCATACGACAGACACTATTTTTAGTTAAAAAATGTCAATATATTTATAATAATAAAAGCATAATTAGACCAGAAGAATTAGACCAGACGACCTTCCAGACGAAGCTGGGGCTTCGAGGGAAGCAGGGTTCCTGGGTGCCTGCAATAGCTGGAGGAAAGCTCAGGTCCCAGGTGCCAGAGGAAAGCTGGTGCCAGCAGCCGGGGGAAGGAAATCTTACTCTTGCACAAATTTCATGCATTGGGCCTCTAGTGATTATATAATTGGATAGAAATGTGAATATTCAAATACTCAAATGGCAACTATGGTTTTCTGAGTGGTGTGATTACAGGAGAATTTTATTTTGTTCACTTCTATGTATTTATTATATTGAGCATGTTTTCTTTTTTTTTTCCTAATTTTTTTCAATTACAGTTGACATTCAATATTATAATGGGTGTACAGCATAGCAGTTACACATTTATATAACTTACAAAGTGATCCCCCCAAAAGGTCTAATACCCTTCTGACACCATATATAGTTACCACAATATTTTTTACTCTATTCCCTATGCTGTACTTTACATCCCCATGACTATTTTGTAACTGTCAATTAGTTCTTCTCAATCCCTTCACCTCAAAGAGGCTGTTCTTGAGTAAGGATCATATGTATTCTCTGGGCTCACTTGGGGTTGGTTTCAAGCTTACCATTGACCAGAAAACTGTTAAAACAGCAAACTTCCCTCTTTACCACTCCTCTCATGAAACCAGGCAGGACTGCTATTCCTAATAGGCCAATGAGGTATCATTTTAAATTGGGCTTTCAGAGGCCATTTAAGGCAGGAGCAGAAAATTCTTCTGACAAAGACCATCTGAACTAAAAAGAAAGAAATCAATTGGGTCACATAGGTAGGAAGGAACTTAAATTAGCGGGGTTTTTTTTAGAGTAAGAAATAAGAAACATCTCTCTCGTCACAGTATTCGGAAACATCAATAAATGCACACATATTTTTAAAAATCATTCTTCATTTATAAATCTACATCCAGCCGAAACCGATTTGGTTCAGTAGATAAGAGCGTCGGCCTGCTGCCTGAAAGGTCCCAGGTTCGATTCCAATCAGGGGCACCTACCTTGGTTGCGGGTACATCCCCGGTGGGGGGTGTGCAGGAGGCAGCTGATCGAGTTTCTCTCTCATTGATGTTTCTAACTCTCTCTTTTCCTCTCTGTATAAAAATTAATAAAGTATATTTAAAAAATAAATAAATCTACAGCCAATTAAGGGAGAAAACTGGAGGGGGTAGAGCATGACAGAGAAGAAGAGGAAGAGGAAGCACACAATGCCATGCTTTGGAAAAGACTAGAGACCTCATTTCACAGGGTGAGGTGGATTATATCCATGTCATGACCACCCTGAGGTCCTGAGGAACATTAAGATGGTGTTGTTGTTCACTAAAGAAATTTTAGACACTACAGAAGAACATATAAAAGAACAAAAATCAGCCCTGGCCTGGTGGTTCAGTTGGTTGGAGCATTGTACCGTGCACGGAAAGGTCACAAGTTTGATTCCTGCTCAGGGCACATACCTAAGTTGTGAGTTGGATCCCCAGTCAGGATTGAGTTGGATCCACAGCCAGGAGGCAGGCAACTGATCTATCTATCTATCTTAAACTCAATATAAACATATCCTTGGGTGAGAATTAAAATAACAATAATAATTCTAAGCAACGTTGCAATTTTGCAACTCTAGACAAAAAAAGCACTATATCTCGGCATTTTCTACATGGACCAGTTTCAATCATGCTGACAGCTGAATCAATCCTGTGGCCAGGAATTTCCCACTTCTGCTTTTTTGGTGTGTGTTTGTTTTTGTTTGTTTGGGTTTTTTTTTTAAATATTACATATAACCCTTTTTTTCCCCACTGAGCTCTTCTAACCCATTTCTATCACCAACTCCTCTTCCCCAGGCCTTCACTACCCTATTGTCTGTGTCCATGGGTTATACACTTACGTTTTAAAGTGTCTCTTCAGCCAGTTGGTCATTTACCAGATGAAAGTGTAGTTCCAAATCCCTCCAGCAGCTCCCCTTTAGCACCAATCACAGTTTTGCATCAGACTTGGCATATAGCAGGCATGTTTCCCCCACTCTGCAGTAAACTCCAGGCCCCATTTACCTTTACATGGTTGCACAGCCTTCAAACACTCATCTGCTATCATTGGTTCACACTGGGTTTTTTTTAAGTCTTTCACACATCCAGGTCCCTGCCTAGGAAGTCATATGTCACAGCACTTCAAAGTGAGAAGGATCTGACATCTTGGACAAGCTGACATCTTTACCCAAAGTCCCTATGATGCCTCATCTGTAAAAGAGGGGTGATGATATCTCCCTGAGAGAGTTACTGGAAGGACAAAGTTAGATAACTCAGGAAAAAACACACATAATACATAATAACAAACCCACCAAAAAATTGCTTAATCCTCTACCCACTGGAGGAGATTAAAGAATCACACAGCTGTCCAGAATGCCTGGGCAGAGACTCAGAACCTTCAGTGACTGCACCAAACCACTGAACCTCAAACCAAGGGTAAGGGAGGTCTGGCAAAGTTGACTTGGATGGCAGGTGGGCAGCTGGGCAGCATGGAGCCACAGAAGCTCTGGATCAGCTGTGAACAAAGGAGTGAGGACATGCTTAGAGAAACCAAAAAGCAACAGCCTGAAATCAACCCAACCAGGGCACTCAGACCAAGCAGGGAACTATTCAAGGTGCCACTGGCTTCTCCCAACTGGGAGCCTGGAAGCAGGTGACTGGTACAACTGCAGTTCCCTAGCTGACCCTGGACAAATCTGCTATTGTTCATCCACGATGCTAGGAGTTGAGTCACCGTGGCATTGTCCAACAGCACTATCAGGAGGAAACAGCTGGAGAGACCAACATCAAGTGCAGGAAACCTCAACCTTCATCAGAGCTCCCTTCGGGGGCTCCACCCTGTATGGGAGGTCCAGCATCCTGCCTGCCTGGCCCTCCGGGACCCCCAACCAGCCCCGGAGGCATCTACAGTCTGAACAGACATCTCTATTTCCTGCCTCCGTTTGCCTGGGGCAAAATACCAGCTCTTTGTGTAGCATTTTGGCAATTCTCCTAGGGGAGAAGAGGTAGGATCTCCAGTAAATAGAAGCGAAGGTGCAAGAAACCTGGCAGTAGACAAAAAATAATTACATCAAATTAATTTGAAAAGGACATACCATATGACAAGGAGATGGATTTTCCCTGGACTAAAATCATGAGCATGTAGATGCCACCTCACTGCAACAGCACCTTGGGACAGGATGATTCTGAAAGAGGGATTCTTGCCAACTTCCACATCTAGAGACCTGATGAAGATTTCCTATGTTCCAACAGAGGACCCAAGAATCCCTGTTGGGATTTAGAAACAACTTAGAAAAGTAGCAGGGTGGTCAGGGATTAAAGTCCTAGCGAACTGTGTTTGACTCCTACCTCTAACAGAGTACTGTGTGACCTACGTGGTGAGAGTTACAGCGCAGCCTTAAATGTGGTTTGCAAACTCAAGTGCATACGATACCAGTTGGGTTTACAGGCACATTCCCACATTGTGCCAAGACTGAGGGGTTAGGGAAGCACAGGCCCCATGGCTGAAACTCAGATCCAGCCCATAGGTGCCACAAGTCAATGTCATTAGGTCTGACAACTATAAAAAGCCAAAAATCTCTCTTTTTATGAAATCGCTTCAGTATTTAAATGTTGATTCTGATCAAACATCAACTGGGCCCAAACAAAAGACATCTGTGGAGTGGATCTGAACGAGGGCCACTGGGCTGCAGCCTCAGCTCTGGACCTTAAGCTCCTCATCTATAATATGAGGGGGAATAAAAGAGCCTGGTGTTGGGAGGATTCAATTAGATTAGGCCTGTTAGGCGCTTCCCACTGCCTGACACTAGAAAGCACTTGACAAATGGCAACTGTCAACTAGGCAGAGCTGAAAGAGCCTTAGGGAAGATCCACCCAATCTTCTCGTTCTATTAAAGAGGAAACTTCAGAGAGGTCCTAGGACTGACCTACGATCTGCAAATAAGCCAATAGCAAGAGTCGGACTGGACCCTGATCCCACTCTCCCTGTTAATGGACTCAATTTATCATTGACAGCCCTGCAATGACTGTCCCTCACTAGTACTGGGCTCACCAACTGTGAGAGGCAGCTCCCCAAGGTAAGTGTGTGTGCACAACTTTGTTACATCCACAAAACTCAGCCTCACACCAGACAGGTGACTAGGCTCACTACTCAATGGTCCGTGGATGTGCTCCTCCTCCCTACCACTGCCCTGTAGAACAGTTTATATTATATTCCATGGACTGGGCCCTGTGCCAAGCTCAGTCCTAACCTTTCAATTATCCTATCTTACCTATCACCTACCCCAGCCTAGTCTGGGTGGTAAGGTAAACCTAGGCACGAAAGGATAGGGGGGCGGGGGCGAGGGTGGTGACATCAACAGGTAGAGAAGAGGAGGAGGAGACAGAGCAGGCCTGAATGAAAGGTGGCCAGAAGGCTGGGAAGCATACTTGGGGCCCATGTGAGCTGGTGCAGCTGGAGAGAGGATAACTGAAAGTCAAGGGAGGTGGGAGAGTGGGCTGGGAAAGAAGGTTGTGACGGCTAGTAGGCAAGAGTCCCTAGGCTGAGGGAGCTCTGGACCAACTAGCCTGCTGGGTTTTTGCCACACAAAGTTGCTAATTAGGCAGCCTGGGACAGGTCCCAAAGCACTGAGCTGTGTTCCCTTAGATAAATGAGTAGCCAAGGTTTTATCCTGTCCCCACACCCTAGGGGTATCCTATTTGAACTTGTCCCTACTGGAAAACTTTCCACCCTTGATGTCTGAGGAGCCCTGGAATTTCTCCCAGCTCCTTCCAAAGCATGCATTAAAGCTTTCTAATTAACATGAGCTGAAAAGTAAACCTTAGCTTTAAAATGGCAACAGCGAAAAGAGAGAGCTTGGGTTCTGTATTTCCTAATGGAGTCATCAAGTTGTAGAACTTTGTAGGCTGAAAGGGCTTGAGGGACCATTTGGTACAAACCCCTCATGTTACAGAGAGGCAGGGAGGTCCAGAACAGGGAGTGATGTGCCCAAGGTCAATCAGCCTGTCAGTGCACTGACACCAGACTCTAGGGCCCCCTCAGCCAGGCCAGTGCACTTTCAGGGACAGGACAAAGCTTCAGTCACTGCATTTCTTCTTTTCACCTAGGTCTACCACCAGAGCCACATCAACACTGTCACAATATCTCAACTCCCCCAAGAGGGTTTTAGAAAATCCAAACTTCTAACAAAGGCCCAAGGTCAATCACACCTTTTAATACAGGTTTCTCTCACCTACTAAGAGCTCACTCTGCTCCCAAATTACAGGTGGTAAAACTGAAGGGAAGAAAGAAAGACATGGAGTTTCTGGCTGCCAGAGAGATGGATGAGATGTGTTCACCTCAGGGAAGTTCACAGGTTAAACCCACAGCCCTGAAAGGGCCTAAGCCAACTAGCCGGAAATGAAGGGGGAAGGGTGGAAGGGCTGAGACTTTGAGCAGAAAAAAGAACACACAAACATCACATGACTGAGAGAGAGGCTTTCACAATACTCCAGAAGGGCAAAAGAGAGATCTGGGAACAGTCTTTGTGGGGTCCAGAATCAGGTTTTCCTACCTGAAAAGAACACAGACTTTGGAACCCCCACATTTGAGTTTAAATCCCTTCTCTGGCACATCCCACTACATAATTTGAGTGGGGGGAGCAGTAAAGAGCCTCTTTGTTTTCCTCATTTTACAAAATAGATGCATAAAGAAAAGCATTGAGCAATGGTTATTCGTGTCATTGAATCTTTCTTCCTGATATTAAACCATCTCTTGCCCCTTTGTATCCTGAGAGCAAAAAGCATAACTGCTTGTCCATCTGGGGTCAGAGAATGAGGCTGGAGAATGTTCGTGTGTGACTGACTTTCTAAACCACATCCCACCTCCTCCCCTATGGACGATATTACCTGAGGAGCATGCGTCTGATCAGCATGGAACGACTCACAGCACCTTGAGGAGGGTGAGCAGCTCCATTTCATCCCACTCCAAATCACAGAGGTTTCTGATGGATAGTCCCCCAATACCTCTACCCTGTGCCCTGAGCTCTCCCATACCACCCACCACAGTTCTGTCTTTGAATCCTACCTGCCATGTTTAATAGATGTCACCTGACATGATTCACATTTCTGGAGGGTGCTGGGAGAAAGAAAGAGGAGGGTAAATGTTTTCCCACAGGTTACAAATGAGGAAGCTAAAGGCAAGGAAATTAGATTGTCTGCTGCTATCTGACAGTCAGCTCAAGGCTGGTTCTCAACTCAATGGCCAGGAGTAGTGAAGCTGTGTTGGACAGGAGTGGTACGTAGAGGCTTGCGGGTTCTAAGAGCAAACGCAAGGGGTTGAGCTGAGAAGTTTTTAAAATACTTGTCTATAAACATAGACTGTATGCCCTGTTCCACTAAGAAAATGTTGTGCCCTCGCCAGTGTGGCTCAGTTGGTTGGTGCAGCATCCTGTATACCAAAGGTCGCAGATTCAATTCCCAATCAGAGCACATGCCCAGGTTGCAGATTTGATCCCAAGTAGGGAATGTGTCAGAGGTAGCTGATAAGATATTTCTCTCTCATAAATGTTTCTCTTTCTTTCTCTCCTTTCTCACTCTAAAAATCAATAAAAACATTTAAAAAATAAATAAAATCAATAAAAATATATCCTCCTAAGAATATTAAGTGAGGATTAAAAAAAAATTTTTTTTTTTAAGTCCTAGCTGGGTGGTTCAGTTGTTTGGGCATCATCCTGTACATCAAAAGGCTGCAAGTTCGATTCCCAGTCAGAGCACATCCTAACTTGTGAGTTCGGTTCCCAGTAGAGATGCATTTGAGAGGCAACCAATCAATGTTTCTCTCTCTCTTTCACTCTCTCTCCTCCTCTCTCTCTAAAATCAATAAGCATATCTTTGAGTGAGGACTTTTTTTTTAAACCATTTTTTTAAATGTAGGGAATCAGGTAATCTAATAGGAGAGATAGGTTAACCATCCTCATTATCCTTGTCACCACCCCCACCTGCTACATAATACCTTCTACATATTAGGCAGGTTCTAGATGCTTTACATATGTCAACTCATTTAATATTCACAATAACTTTGTGAAATAGGAGCTTTTTATCCCCATTTTACAGAGAATAAAAGGATTTTAAAGAACTTGCCCAAGGTCACATGACTGGGGAGTGACTGCCAGAATCTGTACCAGGACATGTAGCCTCAACCATTTCCTGGGCTACCTCTCACCACACAAGCTCCTCCACTCCAAGGTCCATCCCCTTCACCTCTCAAGCCATTAGGTAACAGGCTGGTAGGCAAATTCTCAGGCCCTGAGGTTCCGGTACCTGTAGCTGCCTCCCAAAGTGTTTCCTCCAACTACAACTGCCAAGTACTCAGATCTTCATGATGGGCTCCACAAATGTTCTGCCCTTGGCCTCCTATGTTCCTTCTCCAGACTGGGACATGACACAAGAGGAGGCAGGAGCCAGAATTCTACCAGGATATTCTACTCCCATTGACTCAGAACCCCAGAACAGATGGACAAAGGGATTTCTGAGTGAGTAACCACAGAAGAATAAAGTTATGTAAATCAGCCTGGAACACAGAAAGAATCAAGCTGAGCAAGTGGGAAATACCCAAAATGCAGGCTCCAGCACAGTTCTTGCCTTGGGGCAGAGTTGGGCCTTTGTGAGTTTCTAGACTGTTCCTGATTATAAAACTATAAGGCTTTTATCCCACAGGCAGCAGCAGAGGGATTACTAACACATTTGGATTTCTCCCACCAAAAAAAGAAAGGCCTTAGGATACAAAAATCAGACAGATAAATGAAGCTCTGATTCCTCCCCTTCCCTGTGTTCTCTTTTTGCTGAACCAATGGGCCTCTTATCACCCTCTCCCTCCTGCAGCTTCTAAAACTGAACCCAAAGGATACACCAACTGCTTGGCCTCATCAGGACAGGAGGTGACAGAGGGGGAAACTCCAATGGCAAACATCAGGAAGCCAGGCATTGAAAGCAGTCTGTGCTGCCTGCCTAGAATCGGCTTACAGTGCTGGAAGGCGAGACTGAACATGCTGAAGCTGGAATTTCAAATTTTTCGTAAGTTAGAATGAAGTTATATTTCCTGCTTGAGCACCTTCTTATCTTTCCTACTTGAGCATCTTTTTTGATAAAACCATCCTGCTGGTAAAGGTGAAAATTTGTCATCCTCAAAGGCTTACCACTCACTCTGGCACTCTGTGTACATCTCCAACAGAAAAGGTTCAGGCCAGGTCTTGGGGATAACAAACTGGAGTGTGACCAAAGGTGGCAACAGGGAGGTGGGTTCTAGAAATGAAGTGATCTGGGAGACAGTTGGTAGAAGTAGAGAGGAGACTAGGAGTAGCTGTTGTCAAATACTTCTGGGTTGTCATGTGAATGGGAGAGCAGGCTCCCTATCTCAGGCTCTACTCTTTACCTACGAGGAAATTGAGGCTTACAGAGGATCAGCATATTGTAAGGCGAACCAACAGAACTGGTCTAAGAAGCCACTCTGTGCCCCTGAGCCTGCATCCTAACTCACTGCACTGCACACTATGGCAAATGCCTTGGTCATGGAAGAAGCCAATAACAAAAGACTACATACTGTTTGATTACATTTACATAAAAACTAGAGACCCAATGCACGATGTTCATGCACTGGAGGGGAAGGAGAGTCCCCTCAGCCCAGCCTGTGCCCTTTAGCAGTCCGGAAGCCCTCGGGGGGATGTCCCACTGATGACTTTAGGAGCAGGCCTAAGCCACCAAGTGGACATCCTTAGCACTGCCACAGTGGCGGGAGAGGCTCCCACCACTGCCGCTGGGCTCGCCAGCCATCAGCCTGGCTTGTGGTTGAGCAGTGCTCTTTCTGTGGGAGCACACTGACCATCAGGGGGAAGCTCCTGTGTTGAACGTCTGCCCCCTGGTGGTCAATGAGCATCATAGCAACTGGTCTTTCTGCTGTTTAGTCGATTTGCATATTACCCTTTCATTATATAGGATGTCCATAACAGGAAAATCTATAGAGATGCAAAGTAGAGTAATGGTTGTCTAGGGCTAGAGATGAAGGAAAAACTGGGGGGATGACAGTTATGGCTATTGGGTATGACCTTTCTTTTAGGGGTAATGAATGTTCTAAATCAATGGTTCTCAATCCTTGCATACAGTTCCTCATGTGGTGGTGACCCCAAACCATGAAATTTTGCTACTGTTATGCATCGTGATATAAATATCTGCATTTTCCGAAGGTCTTAGGCGACCCCTGTGAAAGGGTCATTCGACCCCCAAAGGGGTCGTGACCCACAGGTTGAGAACTGTTGTTCTAAATGGATAGTGGATGCCTGGCTAGTATGGTTCATTAGCTGATCATCGACCTATAAACCAGGACTTCATGGTTTGATTCCCAGTCAGGGCACATGCCTGGGTTGCAGGCTCAATCCCTTGTGGAGGGCATGCAGGAAGCAGCCAACCAATGATTCTCTCTCAAAACTGATGTTTTTATCTCTTTCTGCCTCTCCCTTCCTCTCTGAAATCATTAAAAATATTTTTAAATAAAATAATAAAAATTTTTAAAAGAACCAGTTGACTACCCTGGCCAGTGTTTCCGTTTGGTTAGAGCATCAACTCACACACCAAAGGGTCGCAGGTTCAATTCCCTGTCAAGGTACATACATGGATTGCAGGTTCAATCCCCAGCCCTGGTTGGGGCATGTGTAGGAGGCAACAATTGATATGTCTCTTTCCCTCTCCCTCTTCCTCTCACTCTCCTTTTCTCTCTCTTTCTTTCTCTTCCTCCCCACTTCCATTCTTCCTGAAACCAATGGAAAAATATCCTTGGGTGAGAATTTTTAAAAAAAGAAGAACCAGTTGGCTATCTTAACAGATTACAGGGAACCTGATAAGGGATAAAGATTATGAATCAAGCAAGGGATGACAGCAGCTCACAAACTCACTACCTCTTGCCCAAAATGTCACTCACGCAGTCAACAAATATTTATCAAGAATCTACTCTAAGGCCACAATTTAGAATGCTCAACATCAGAGGTCAGTGAACTAGAGTCCAGAGGCCAAATCCAACCTGCCAAGCAAAATATGCCACCCCTGAGCTAGATGCTAGGAGCTGTGGATAAAGGAAAGGGAATAGTGATAACAGTCAGGGTCTCCTTGTGGAATTCACATCCCCAGTGAGACAACTATACAGTGAGATCCAATTACAATGCAGAGAAATGTTATAAAGAAAAAACTACAGCCTGTGTGAGTTCAGAACAAGGGACTGACCTGGGCCAGAAAAAGCTTCCTGACTGATGGACTTGACTCTAACACCTGAAAGAGCAGGAGGAAGCCACATTTACAAAGGCTCTGGGGAAACGGAGAGGTGCAGTGGGCAGAGCATGTGGTCTGGTGAAGGACTAAAAGGCACCAAGGCAGCAGTACAGAGTGGTATGCAAGGTAGCCTGGCTCCTCAGGCCTCATAGCCCCAGGTCCGATCACTAGAGGCTCTGAGAGCCAGCCACCTGGCAGTGCTAACTGTGTACAGACCCTCCACCAGATGACCTAAGAAGACAGAGGTTGGAGAGTAAATCAATGGAAAACTGTTTCTTAATCACCTAACAAAGTGCCCTTCACTTTCTTTATCCAATATCATATGGGACATAAAATAAGGAAAAGATGCAATCTCGGTCTTCAAAGGGGAAACGAGAAGCTGAGGAAACAAGCCCAAGCCCTCAGCTATGCTACTCCGATGTAATGGCACTCACCCAGAGCCTGGAATAGACTTCCCCAGTTCTCCCAAAAGACTGTTCCGTCCAATCCTGGAGGCTCTATCAAATGTAACATTTCCCTACTCACCCCACACAAATAATGCACTTGTCTTCTCTCCTTCTCCCCACTTCTCCAGCCCCTCTTCCCAACCGCTCCTATGCCCAGGCATTCCTTCCCTATGCGCTGACCTTGCTTAGTTTCCTTCAGTACACTTAACTTTGCCCATTTTACATGTATCTGTTTATTCACTGACCAGCTTATACTAGAATGGAAGGAAGCCTTACGGACCAGAACTTTTGTGTGTGTTTTTTTTTCATTCCTTGTCTTGCAACCTTGGGCAAGTTATTTCTTTATGTCTCAGTGTCCTCATTTGAAAATAAAAATAATAAAAGTATCAACTTTGTGAGTAAATAAGGAAATGCATATAAATGTTGATCATTTATTGTGGGTCTATTTTGTGTCATGTGTTACACATATAGCTCATTTATTTTCATAGAAACCCATGAGATAACTTTTATTACAAGTTCCCTCTAGATAGATGAGACTAGGTAAGCTGTCACACAGTGACTAAGCAGCAGAATTTAAATTCAAACTAGCACCACTAGGCTTCAAGATCCATGCACCTTCCTCTCTGCCTGCCTGCAAACTGAAAATGCCAACGGAAGCTGGAGAGACAGAGACTGGTGTACCCTGGAGCAGTTGGGGTGTGATCGTGAAGCAACAGGAACTCGGATTCTGTACTAAAGGACTAAAAGGACTCAGAGCAGACAAAAGTCATTCTAGGTCAAAAAAGGGGGGTGGGGAGGGTAGTTCTTTTCCACAAGAGACTTACACTACCGTAATACAAACAAGAGAGGACAATAGTGGAATCACAGGACTGGCACTTGGACGAAATCTGAGATGCATCCGGTCCAACCACTTGTTTTATGGAGCAAGAAACTAAACTAGAAGAGTAACCTGTGAACAGTTGGGAAATCAGTAGATTGTGTCTATGTTGATGCTTCTATTCTAAATTAGATGTATTTTTACTCTTAATCATTTACTTGCTCTTCAAAAGTTATACAAGTAAAACATGCCCACTACAGCCAAAAAAATTAAGCCAAATGAGGAAAAACTTAATAGTGTCCCATTACTAGCCAAAAGCTATGTTAAACAGTTTACATTTAACAGGTTCCGAGTTACATTCAGTGACTTGCATATCAGAACAGAGTAGGAACCTGGGTGAACTATGCTTCTGTTCCCATTTTTGTTTCCAAGTCTATTTGTAGTTCACTTGTTCATTCATTCACTCACTCAGCAAGCATGAGGATCTCATTTCTAAGTGACACAGTTCTGATTATTGGGATTCAGCAACAAACATATATAATACAATGATCTTACATTCTTTTCTCACCAAGGTTGGGAAAAAGCACACCCATTGCTATTAGTTGCCACTGTCTGTTAAAACCAAAACCAGGGGCAACTAAATACACTAACGACATTCTGGCCAAAGCTCTCAGCAAGAACATGTGCATCACCACTGCTGCCCTTATGCCTCACTAATATAAGAAAGAGCTTTGTTAAGGCATAACCCACACTTTCAAAGAGAGCAGAAAAGGAGATGACAACAGAATTTTAGAGACTACAGGGTCAAAGGACAAGTGTTAATTGACCTAAGAAACCTAAGAAAGCATTAACGTTCCAGAGCCCACAGAAGGCTCAGTAATGGCAGCAACAGAGGGAATGCCAGTGGGCAGGATTAAAGTCTGCTTTAGAAAGAGTCCCATCTCCACCTCCCTCAGGCAAGGGACTGTACCTCCCTTACCCCAGGGGTTTAATTCTTTGAAGAGGATAAAGCAGTAGGTCTATGGGCTGAGGAAACCATAAAAGGAAATAAATGCAAGGCACCACATTGAAGACAGCAGTTAAGTTAAAGTACAGGAGGCCCAGATCCCTACCTTCTCCTCCTTAGGTTCCTGGGCACAGGTTTAGTTTCAAACCACCCAGGAAGATTAGATTATTCTTCTCTAAGAAATTTACACAGCTTCAGAGGAAACACCCAAGATACTAATTTCCTGCGTTCCTAAATGAAACTGGCCACCCAGGTCATCCTATGTGAAACCTAGAACCCACAAGTGCCATACACACACACACACACACACACACACACACACACACACACACACACACCTTTATATCCTACAAATATGCAAGTAGATTACTAGGACCACTCGATTTCTGGAGAAACCCTGTCACAGGAAAGATAGGGAAAACACACACACACTTCATAGGAAATGAGGAAGAACACCACTTCTTCCCAAAAATAAAGCTATCATTAATGGCCCTAGAGAAATAAGAGGTAAATATTGCATCTATGAAACCAAAACAGAATGCTGTATTTAAAAAGAAATATTTAGAAAATATAAGAATGCTTAAAAATTAAAGATAATGCTAACTAAAATGAAAACCTCAATAGAAGAGGAATATAGAGGGAAAGATAATAAAATTATAGGACCAATCCAGGAGATTCAATATTCAAATTCTAGGAGTTGCAGAGGAAAGAAGGAAGAAAATAGGCTCTGGCCAGTGTGGCTCCATTAGTTGAGCATTATCCCGTGCACCCAATTCAGTTCGATTCCTGGTCAGGGCACATACTCAGTTCGATGTTTTTCTCTCTCTCTCTCCCTCTCTCGTCCTCTCTCGACCTTTCTCTCTCTCAGTCAATAAAAACATACTTTTAAAAAAAGAAAGGAAATAGCATGAGCAAATCATCAATGAAGTAATGCAAGAAAACTTTCCAGAACTAAATGATATATGTTCCAAGATTAAAAGTTTCCAGAGCGCGTTACACCCACATTAAGGCAGGTCGTCTGTGAAAGGACGCTAGAGATTCCAGAGAGAAAAATCACAGAGAAAAATCCTTTACAAAGGATTAAAATCGAAATGGCATTAGATTTCTCAACAATAACTCTGGAATATAAAGGAAAATTAAGTAATGCTTTGCACAAAAACAGACTCCTACCCTAGAATCCTACAGCAAGCCAGAATGTCAATACCATGTGGGTAAAGAATTAATACTTTCTCAGATCTACAAAGCCAACAATTATATAACACCTCCTCTGTGTACTATTGTACACTCTGCCTCTGGTGCATTTACCCCCACGGTGTTGTAAATGCCAGTTACTCACTGTCTACCCCCACTACACTTCAGGGTCAAAACTGTCTACTCCTCTCAATAGCCTACTGGTGCTATAGAGCTACATAAGAAGAGCACCCAGCCCAGCAAGGAACAACAAGGAGTGCTTAGTAGAGGGAAGTGACATCTAAACTGACTCCTCAAGGATAACTAAAGGGTATACAGCTCAGTGATGTTCCAGGAAGCAGAAATATCTGCAAAGACTTGGGGATCTGTCACAATCCATCAAAATCCTGACCCAAAATCCTCACTGACAGGTGAAACTCAAGCCAGGCACAAAAGAATCCATGCCCAAGTGGCATCAGTGGCATTATCAGCTATTTCGGTTGGTTTTAAACATCTCTTCACAACAAGGTGATATACAAATCTATAAAATACAACCAATATGAGCATAAAGAACGAAGACAAGGAGACAAAGGCTGGCTCTCAATGTGACTTCCTGGAGCAATCTAGCAGCCCCACAGCACACAGGAACCAGGACACCATAAAGCCAGTTCCCTAATCAGAAAGGTGAAACCAGACCTAATAACAAGCATGCAGAGGCCCAAGATGAAAGGCACCTGGGACCTGGAAGCCAGTCTGGGGCAGAGAAGTTCTCTGTATTTGGACCTTCTCTCTTCCCCTCACTTGTGAAAGCCAGAGCTTTAAGCTCATAAAGATCATACGCTAAGACTGGGAATGAAGGCTCTGTCAGCTGAATGGCTGGGAATACAACCATGTCTCCTGGCTACTCCCACCCCTTACAGTCCTGCCTGGTTGACCTCAGCTTTCCATGCAGATATTCACTTGCTGAGTTTCAAGGTAAGAAGAAACAGCCAAGAATGAATAACTGTCTGGCCTCCCCACCACTCTAACTCAAATTTGTGGAGGCAGCTTTTTAGATATTGCCTTCCGCACCTTGGCGCCTCCTTTCCCCACTCCTGGAAGGAGGCAGCTGGCAGCTCAAGTCTAATTGGATCCCACAGCCCCTGATGATCTCTGTGCTCTGTAGTGGTGGCTTCAGAAATAGCAGTGAGGTTTCTGAAACAAAAATAAAGTCAGCCCTGACTGGTATGGCTCAGTGGTTGAGAACTGACCCATGAACCAAGAGATCACTGGTTCGATTCCAGTCAGGGCACATGCCCAGGTTGCAAACTCAATCCTTAGCAAGGGGCATGCAGGAGGCAGCCAAAAGATATTTCTATCTCTCCCTCTCCTTTTCTCTCTCTCTTAAAAAACAATAAAAACATATTTTTAAAAAAACAAAGTCAAGGCCTGTTTGCTTGGCTTCTGCTGCTGGTAATCCACTGGGATCTGAGCAGCCAAAAAGGAGCCTTTCCTTCCCAAAATGGTCCTTTTACATGCTGCTGAACAATGTGCTCTCTTTCCCAGGGCCATGCCAAGGTCTGGCTCTGCTGATAGTCTATGTTCAAGGTCAGGGAGTGCACTCAGCTCCAGCTCCCAGAACCATAGCCTAGGCTGGTGCAATGCAGGTCCTTGCTTCCCATCTCCAGGTCCCTTCTTCCATGATTTCACAGATACTTCACATTTCATAAATACAACACCTCCCAGTCTGAGGCTCTCAGAACTTGAACCTGTGTGTTGTCCATCTCTCCAGTTCTCACTCTTTATGATGCATTGGTAAGCAGAGGAATGGGGTGGGATAGCATAAAGGCTGGTGTTGTGCGGACTGCACTGCTGTGACAAATTCTTATGTCAAATCAACTCCCAGCTAGGAATGCCTGTCTCTGACAAATGCACCCCAGACACCACACTGTGGTTGTAGGAGGGTATGCGCATGGATGACCTGGGCAAGCACATGAGCAAGCATACAAATGTGTGAGGACATGAATTTAATCAGCATGTGAGTAACCCACTTGCTGCATATGTTATGGGTGAATGTGCATGTATGAGGGTGAAGGTAGAGGCAAATGAGTGTATACATGAGCAAGCATGTGTGAACAGGAGTATGAACAAGCATGTGAGTATGTGTGCAAGAGTGAGTATGTATTGTGTGTGCATGTGTAAGGATAAAAGTACACGTGAGTGTGTATATGTGCAAATATGTGTGAGAACATGAGAGATCACATGAACATGAAATATGTATGTGTGTATGGAAGTACATACAGAGTAGGCCATGGAACATCAGGGTCACATTAGCAACTTGAGACAGTTCCTAATAAGGGCAGAGTACCACCACCCCGTCACTTCCTACATCCAGACATCACAGCACATGATCCAGAAACCCCAGTGTCTCACCTCAGTTACCTCTCCCTCTCTGCCCACTCAGGGTGAGCTGCATCCAGGCCTGGGGTTCTGGGTTCCTCCCCTCTCTAGCCCAGCATCAGTCTCTGACCCCAAATTTCCACGCTGCAGGATTTAAAAAAAAAAAAAAAGGAAAAATCCTCCTTACTTCCTTAGGGAGCGATAAATATGAGGATTGGGGAAGTGACATTCTGAAAATGATCTGAGCTACACGGAAAAAAAGGGGTAGATAAAATACAGAGCATTTTGGCCCAGACTTCACTCAGAAAGACAGGGAGGTTCTGTCTCTAGGGAGGGGAAGATCATCTGTAGGGGTCTCCTGCTGCCTGCCTTGGAGTGCTGGGCCCCGTTGAGAGTACAAAGTCAAGGTCTCTAACTACAGGGCTTGTCCAATATGCCAAACAAACATAGGTTCCTCGCAGGCCCAGAGAGACTGCTGTCTGGAGGTAGGGCACAAATTTCACTTCCCAAGCAACCTTCCCACATCTGGAAGCAATTTGCTTCACCTTCTACCAAGCCAGAGAGTTAGAGGAGAAAGCCTGCCCCCTCACCTCTCTGCTGGGTGGTCAGCTTGAACACCTATGAGCAGCCAAAGAATAGAAACAGGGTCAGCCTGACTGTCACACTGAATGTTTGCTCAATGCCACTTAAACAATCTCTCCCTTTGCCCCTGAAAACTGGACAATAGTTGAGACCACAAACTTTGAATCAGACTGTCCTAAGCTGACAGCCATCTCCACAAGTGGAGTCTCTGCTTCCTCCTAAGTGAGATGGATAAAGTTGTTGCAAAGACTGAATAGGACATGCACATGAAGGGTTTGCACGCACACAGTAAGCACCAGATAGATAAGTTACTATTGTTGCTGTTGCTGCTACCTACTCTCAGTCAATCCTTTTAAAATGTAAAGTAGGTCGCCCTGGCTAGTAGATCAGTCCATTAGAGTGTTGTGGCCGTACACCAAGATTGTGGCTACCATCTCCAGTCAGGGCACATACAAGAAGCAACCAATGAATGCATAAATAAGTAGAACAATAAATCAATCTCTCCCTCTCTCTCTCTCTCTCTCTCTCTCTCTCTCTCTCTTTCCTTCCCTTCCTCCTTCCCTCCCTCCTCTCCCCCATCCCTTCCTCTCTCCCTTCCTTTCTCTCTCCTAAAATCAATAAATAAAATTTAAATATATATTTTTATTTTTAATATATTTTAATTGTTGATAGTATTATAGATCTCTCCCATTCCCCGCCACCTTTACCCCTCTCCTCCTAGCCCCTACCCCCTTCACTACCCTTTGCCCATGTCCATAGGCTATGCATATAGTTATATAAGTTCTTTGATTTCTCTCTTCTCATCCCCCCAACCCCACATCAAGGTATATCAGTCTGTTCCATACTTCCATGCTTCAGGTCTTATTTTGCTGGTCAATTCATAGAGAGAGAGAGGCCAGTGCACAAAATTCGTGCCGGGGGTAGGAGGGAGGTTGTCCCTCAGCCCAGCCTGCATACTCTCCAATCTGAGACCTCTTGAGGGATGTCTGACTGCCTGTTTAGGCCTGGGCCTAAACAGGCAGTCAGACATCCCTCTCACAATCTAGGACTGTTGGTCCCAACTGCCCTCTCCTGCTGACCTGGTCCCCCCAACTGCCTCCTCTACTGGCCCAGTCACCCCTAACTGCCCTTCCTGCTTGCCTGATCGCTCATAACTGCCCTCCCTTGCAGGACTGGTCCCCGCAACTGCCCTCTTCTATAAACCTGGTCCCCTCCAAATGCCCTCCCCTACAGCCTGGGTCCCCCCAAGCTGCCCTCTCCTACAGGCCTGGTTCCCTTCAACTGCCCTCCCCTGCAGGCCTGGTCTCCCCCAACTGTTCTCCCCTGCAAGCCTGGTCCCCTCCAACTGCCCTCCTCTGCAGGCCTGAGTTCCCCCCCACTCCCCCACCAACTGCCTTCCCCACAGGCTTGGGTCCCCCCAAACTTCCCTCCCTTGCTGTCCTGGTATCCCCCAACTGCCCTCCTCTACTGGCCTGGTCATCCCTAACTTCTCACAACTCTCCTCCCCTGCTGGCCATCTTGTGGTGGTCCTCTTGTGTCCACATGGGGGCATCCATCTTTGACCACATGGAGGCGGCTATCTTGTGTCTGGGTGTGACAGTCAATTTGCATATTACTCTTTTATTAGATAGGATATACATACATACATACATACATACATACATACACACACAGTTTTTTTTGTTGTTGTTTTTTTTTAAGAAAAAGAAATGTAAGGCAGATTGCTTCTCCTTGGCCAAACTCCTCCACAGGCTCCCACCATAAAAGCCAAAATGACCTTCAAGTCCCTATGTGATCCAGATCCCCAAATCTTCTCTTTGCTCACTTCACTACAGCTGTACTGGGCAGGTCTACACACTCTGACCTCAGAGGCTTTGCACATCCTCTTCCCTCTTCCCTGGGGTGTACCTCCAGCAGATATCTATAGGACCTGCTTCACCTCTTCTTCCATCTCTACTGAAATAACACCTCTCAGTAAGGCCTACCCTGTTTAAACCATAATCCTTGACCCCCTATCCCATTTTTCAGCTCCCTTCCCTGTTTCACTTTTCTCTACAGTACCTGTCACCACCTGATATAGTAAATTATAATTATTTATTTATTGTATATCCCCCACCAAAATATAAGCTCTGGAAGACAGGGTTTTTTCTTCATTCCTGAATCCCCAGACCCTGAACAGTACCTGGCCCAGAGAAGCCCCTCATATTTGTGAAATGAATGAGTCTCAGGACACTTAAGGTGAACCAAGCTGAGGCTAGAATTGGAAACACAAATCCTAAGACCCACTCACAAATTGTCAGTCCTTTTTGGCTCTGCGGCTGACTCTAAAAAAAACAATTTTCATTCCAGCCACTTCTCAAAGTCATTGTCAGGAAGAAAGGACAATAAAGCTATGTCTTAGAATACGCCTTGGTGCTTTCATAACGGGGAGCTCTAAAAGACACCAAATCTATTTATCCAACATCATCTCCAGGCCAGCTTTCAGTCCTAGGGCAGAGGCCCTAAGTGCTAAGAGGATACCACAGTTAGGAATCTACACAGACATAGTCCATGCCTTGAGGAGCTAGTTGAGTCAGGTTTTAGGTCTTCCGTTGGACAGATGCATCTCATGCTATTCCCCATTGAATCCCTGCTGCCAAGGACCTGCATGCTCAATAAATATCATGCAAAAGCATAAATGAGTAAAACCCATACTGATAACCTCATAGAAATTAGAAAAATCACCAATCTATACTAATAAAAGCCTAGGTTGCCTTCAAGTACAATGTCACAAGATGGCCACCACAAGATGGCCACACACAGAGCAGAGATGGGGCCCAGTGGCCACTCCGCATGGTGAGGCCTGGGGGTTCTGTAGCTCCATATAGCACAGAGGAGGCCAGTCCTGGCGTCTCTATCACCTCACGAGGAGGAGGTGGATCCCAGCGGAGGAGGCAAGTTGTGGCAAGGGAAGGCAGTTGTGGGTGATCAGGCCAGCAGGGGAGGGCAGTTGGGGATGATTGGGCAGGCAAGGGAGCAGTTAGGCATCAATCAGGCCAGCAGGAGAGTGGTTAGGGAGCAATCAGGCTGGCAGGCATAAGTGGTTAGGAGCAATCAGGCAGGCAGATAGGCAAGCGGTTAGAAGCCAGTGGTCCTTGATTGTGAAAGGGATCCTAGAATGGAGAGGGTGCAGGTTGGGCTGAGGGATGCCCCTCCACGCTGTGCACAAATTTCATGCACCAGGCCACTGGTATTATATAAAAATCCTAAATAATAAAGTATTAGTTGATCTAAAACAGCATGCAGACAATAGCTACCACAGATAATACTGGTAAAAACATATTTTCATTATCTTCACATCAAGGGCAAGTGTATTATAAGGCAAATGCTAAGGCATTGGTGAAGAAAGCCCTGGGGATAAGAGAACAACTTCAGGAAACCCTTGGTGAATACATTTCACGATTTAGGCCAAAATAATGCAGATCATTCTACCCACGTCCAGGCACAGGCTAGAAGCAGCTAATCGATTTATTTCTCCCTCTCTCCTTCCCTCTATAAATCAATGAAAAAAATGTCCTTGGGTGAGGATTAACAACAACAACAAAAAACAAAAAACTTGCTCTTTCTTCCACAATGCCAGATTCTACCGAAATAAAAATCAAAGAGCACACATTAAAAAAAATAACATATATTAACACTATTGCAAAAAAGGGATGGAGGTAAAAATAATTACATTCAAATACTCTATTCCATTTTCTTACATTCCAGATAAAACTCTTTTTCTTTGGGGTGGGGACATATTTTGCCTACTAGACTATGGCTTCTTAGAAGATAGTGAGAACATATAGCACCTGGCAGTTAATAAATACAATAATTTTCAGCTGGTTTGGTCTAGTATCAGTAGTATTACCTTACTGAAGTCCTATCAACAATCTATTCCCACATTCTTCCCCTCTCTCTCTCAAGATTTGTTTTAAGAATCTATTCTCACCCTGGACAGGTAGTTTAGTTGATTAGAGCAGTGGTCAGCAAACTCATTTGTCAACAGAGCCAAATATCAATAGTACAACGATTGAAATTTCTTTTGAGAGCCAAATTTTTTAAACTTAAACTTCTTCTAACGCCACTTCTTCAAAATAGACTGGCCCAGGCCATGGTATTTTGTGGAAGAGCCACAATCAAGGGGCCAAAGAGCCACATGTGGCTCACAAGCTGCAGTGTGCCGACCACTGGCCTAGAGTATTGTCCTGATACTCCAAGATTGCAAGTTCAATCCCCAATCAGGGCACAAGACAATAGTCAGAAGCATATTTCAGGTGTGTTTTCTGAATGTGTGTGTAAAGGTTGGGGATGCAGAGTTGAAAAGGGGGGATGAATAATCAGACTCAAAGGGATGAGTAAGATTTAGAATCATTAAGGTGAAGGGTATCTTAGAGATTATTTCATGAAACATATGTAACCTTACAATGCCAAACACAAAATCCCTGATCAGTAAATACTAGTGCTGAGAGCTTGCTACTTCCCCAAGACTCTACCTGTAAGAAAGTTCTTCCTGGAACTACATTCAAACTCATTTTCTGGGTCTGGATGGAGTAGCTCAGTGGATTAAGCATCATCCCATGGACCAAGAGGTCCCAGGTTCAATTCCCAGTCAGGGTACATGCCCAGGTTGTAGGCTCAATCCCCAGCAGGCAGCTAGCTGATCGATGTGCCTGTCTCATCGATGTTTCTATCTTTCTCTCTTTCTATCCTTCCTCTCTGAAATCAATAAAAAAAAAAAATTTTTTTTTTTTAATCTCTTATCTTCTGGAATCCCCTAACCATGGAACCCAGGTTTGGCCTTTTGAAGCAAAGGATATGTTTATTTTTATTTTTATTTTTAGTTGATCTCTTTTTTGTTGTTGTTGTTGTTGTTGTTTTGTTTTGTTTTTATTGTTCAAAGTAGTATAAATAGTAGTACATATATTTCCTTTTTTTTTTTTCCCTATTGCCCTCCCTCAGGCCTTCCCTATCCCCAGTACATGCCCTCACGTGTGTCTCCCCCCGCACCCTCGAAGTGTCTTGTATCCATTAGTTATGCTTATATATGCATACAAGTCCTTCGGTTGATCTCTTACAGCTCCTCCCCCCGCCCTAACCTCCTCTGTCTTCCTGCTAGGATATGTTTAATCCCTTCTCTTCCACATCAATCCTGCATGGACTAGGAAACTATTATTGTAATCCCACTTCGTATAACACTCCATAAAAATAATTTCCAGACAAAATGAATATTCCAAAATCCTTCATCCAAGTCACATGTAGTGTATTTTACATCATCTTAGTCACTTTCCTCTGGATAAATTCAGATTTGAAAGTGTCCCAAGCAGAATCAAGAAAACTCAATGCTGCAGATGTAGGGTGAGCTCCATAGAGCACAGTCTAGTCTGTATTCTCAAGAGCAAAGCTCCATTCCCAGGACGGTACTTTCTAAGCAACCACAGGGCATGGTTAGCTTATGTTTTTCTCCACTGATTCATTCAGTCAATAAATATGAGCTGTCAGGCACTGGGCTAGATACAAGGGTTACTAAGAAAAATGGCATATCATCTTTGTGCTCAGGGCGACAGCCTATTCAGAGAGATTTTACAAAACACACACACAGATAAAACTATGAGGAAAGAAACATACTTGCTTTTGGGGTCTTATAGAAGTCTGACTAGGGATCCCTCCTTCAGTGAGTCTTCCAAGAATGCATGACTTCTGCTTATAGCCATAGCGGCTGGATTTACCTGCCTCCCTTCAACAGCTAAGAACACATGAAACAACTACTTCGGAGGATGGACAATAAGCAGCACAAATAAATCTGTACTCCTCGAGAGAAAGGAAACAAGAGTGAGTCCCATGACTGCCCAACTTACTGCCTACAGGCAACTTCTACACAGCAGCACAGCAGGAAGGATCCAAATGGTCCCACCAAGTTGAGGAAACAGAAATTCAAGTTCACAGAGCTAGAATTTATAGGGCACAATACTGGAGAGGAGGAGACTGCACAGGGAGAGCACTCTGGAGAACTGCAGAAGAGTGCCCTTAAACCTCTTGCTGATCTGCACATGTGTGGCGTGAAGCTCCACAAGACTGAGAAAAGAACCAATGGCAAGCAACAAGCCAAACAATTCATGCAGCTCATAAAGAGCCAGAAACAATTCACATTTCCACCTGCAAGAGTAGTGGGACCTCATAATACATAGGGCACTGGATCATAATATATAAAGGCTTGATCCACCTTAACAAAACTTAAAAGCAAGTCTTGGAAGTATTAGACAGATCCTAAGCAATTTAAAAAAAATTTTAAATGCATGCCAGAATAAGCCCAACACTATTTAAAGAAATAAAACAACATTAAATTCACAATATCTAGAATCCAATAAAAAGTTAGCAGGTATTGCTCTGCTCATTTGGCTCCGTGGTTAAGTGTCAACCCCGCCAGAGCACATGCCCGATTGTGGGCTCCATCCGTAGTAGGGGGTGTGCAGGAGCAGCCAATCAATGATTCTCATCATTGATGTTTCTATACCTCTCTCCCTCTCCATTCCTCTCTCTGATATCAATAAAAACATACTTTTTGGAAGAATCCAAGATGGTGGCAAAGGTAAACACCTACACTGCTGCCTCGCACAACAATTTCAAAACTACAACTAAAAGACAGAACAGACATCATCCAGAACCACAGGAAAGCTGGCTGAGTGGAAATTCTACAGCTAGAAGGAAAGAGAGGGGCTCACAGAAACCCAGAGAAGCTGTAAAAAGCTGAGGTACGGAGATGCACGCGCTGAGAGAGCGGGTGCCGGAGTACCTGGCTGGCTTTCTCTGGCACAAGGGAAACGGAGACTCCCAACGGCATTGAACCCCTTATCTTATGACACTAAACCCCAGATCCAGCCGAAACGCATATGGGGGGAGTTTGCACTGTGAAAAGGGAGAGGTGCATGGAAATTTAGGGGAGTCGCAAAAGATCAGAGGTCTGGTTGTGCACGGCACTGCGCAGAGGACAAATTGCTGATTGTGCCGCTGGCTTTTGCGAGTGGGCGGGAGACAGACCCTCCCAACTGTGCCACTTCTGACTCCACTAAACCCCTGTTTCAGGCGAAACCCTGGAGACCTAGACTTGTGTGGTCCTGTGCGCAGGGGAGCTGGAAAGGCAGCAGTAAGAGGCACTGCGGGCGCACACGCATGGGCGCACACGCACAGGCGCACAAGGACTGCTCCAGCAATTACCCAGTCACGTGAGATTCAGGGGCCATGGAGGGCAGGGCCAACTGGAAGGCAAGGCAGTCCCTTAAACCCTGAGACTCCACCCATCCCAAGTTCAACAGAGGCTTCTTTGGTTTTGCAAGTCTGGTATCATAAGGCTGAATTCAACACAAAAGTTTCCCCGGCATAGTAAAAATGCCGAGACAAGGGAAGGGATTACAAACAAAAGAAATGGAGGGAAAAAAAACAACTGGATATAGAGTTCAAAACCACACTTATAAGGTTTTTCAAGAATATGCTAGAGAAGTTGGATAAAGTTAGCGAGAGCCAAGAGGAGATGAAAAAGGACCAACTAGAGATGCAAAAGAGCCAACTAGAGATGGAAAAGGTCCAACTAGAAATTAAACATACACTGACTGAAATAAAAAATATTATACAGAGTCCTAACAGCAGACTAGAGGAAGGCAAGAATCAAGTCAAAATTTTCAAATATAAAGAAGCAAAAAACACTCAACTGGAAAAGCAAGAAGAGAAAAGAATCTAAAAATGTGAAGATAATGTAAGGAGACTCTGGGACAGCTTCAAGCATACCAACATCAGAATTGTGGGGGTGCCAGAGGAGGAGAGAGAGCAAGATACTGAAAACCTATTTAAAGAAATAATGACTGAAAACTTCCCACATCTGGTAAAAGAAATAGACTTACAAGTCCAGGAAGCACACAGAACCCCATATAAAAGGAACCCAAAGAGGACTACACCAAGACACATCATAATTAAAATACAAAGAGCAAAAGACAAAGAGAAAATATTAAAAGCAGCAAGAGAAAAACAGTTAATTACCTACAAGAGAGCACCCATACGACTGTCAGCTGATTTCTCAACAGAAACGATGCAGGCCAGACGGGAGTGGCAAAAAATATTCAACGTGATGAATAGCAAGAACCTACAACCAAGAATAATCTATCCAGCAAAGCTATCATTCAGAATTGAAGGTCAGATAAAGAGCTTCACAGAGAAGAAAAAGCTAAAGGAGTTCAACTCCAAACCAGTATTATATGAAATGCTGAAAGGTACTCTTTTAGAAGAGGAAGGAGAAAAAGGTAAAAACCAAAAAATTATGAACAACAAATACATATCTATCAACAAGTGAATCTAAAAATTAAGTGAATTAAAAATTTGATCAACAGAATAAACTGGTGAATATAATAGAATCAGGAGCACAGAAAGGGAGTGGACTGATAATTCTCAGGGGGAAAGGGATGAGGGGTGTACAGGGAGAGACTGGACAAAAATCATACACCTATGG
>PVJN01009613.1:0-60185 GCA_004026805.1 Lasiurus borealis | reverse complement strand
GGAGGGCTGCTGATGGCAACCAGTCCTGCAGAGGAGGGCTGTTGGGGTGACCAGGCCAACAGAGGAGGGCAGTTGGGGACAACCAGGCCTGCAGAGGATCCTAGTGGGGGCAACCAGGCCAGCAGGGGAGAGTAGTTGGGGGCAACCAAGCTGGCAGGGGAGGGCAGCTAGGGGCAATTGGGCCAGCAGGGGAGCAGTTAGGTATCAATCAGGCTGGCAGGGGAGTGGTTATGAGGTGATCAAGCTGGCAGGCAGAAGTGGTTAGGGGCAATCAGGCAGGCAGGCAAGTGGTTGGGAGCCAGCAGTGCTGGATTGTGAGAGGGATGTCTGACTGCCCCTTTAGGCTCAATCTCAATTGTATTATACCTAAATGGGCAGTCAGACATCCCTGGAGAGGTCCCAGATTGGAAAGGGTGCAAGCTGGGTTGAAGGACCCCCCGCCCCATGCATGAATTTTGTGCATCGGGTCTCTAATGTGTGTGCATATGTATGTGTATATACACATACATATGCACACACATACACACTGAGTGGACAGATTATTATACATTCATAATAATCTGGCCACTCAGTGTATATTTATGGGATGCTAGACAGTCGTACTTCTAGTGATAATGAAGGGCAGATTCAGCAAAGAGAATGAGAAGTATTAGGAGCTGGTAACTGAGCCAAGAAAGAACTAATGATTAGTTAGACAAAAAATGCCAATCATTTCTTCTCTGTAAATGAAGAAGAATATAAAAGCTATTCAATAGGACATTAAAACATGGTCATCAGAAAGATATTAAACCAATAATTTTAAATATACAGTGATTCCTTCCACTAGATTATAAGCATCTTGAGGACAGGCACCATGTATTAGTTAAGCCTGTGGCTTTAATAGATGATTCTTAGAAGTCAAATTCTTGCACTATATAGAAAATTGGTAATGGGAGCAGGGGTGAGGATGGGGGTGGAATAAAGGAGGATGCTGTGAAGCACATGATCTCAAGAAGGGAAATTGATCCATCATGAAGATCACAGGGCTCTTATAAAATAAATCAGAGATACATACATGCTCTTGGCTACCCAATAGGGTAGGACCAGCACCACCAGCAGATTAGGTAAATCAACTAAGAAAAAGAGCAAGCACCCCCTGATATCTCATCACAAAGACATATCAAATCAATTAACTTAATATTGAGATTAGTTATTACTCTACTTGCCACATTTTAGAATGTGGTTCTGGCACTTTAGTTCTTTGGATGGCCAAGAGTTATTTTAAAACAAGGTTTTTAAGAATCAAATTCTTTTTTTTTTAATTGAATTTTTACAGAGAGGAATAGAGAGGGATAGAGAGTTAGAAACATTGATGAGAAAGTGTCGGAGACCAAATATTGTTCTCACTAGGTGGATGTAATTGTTCTCACTAGGTGGATGTAAACGGAAGGCCAGAAGGCTGGCAAACCTTAATTGCTCTGAAAGGTCAGAGTTGATTACTCATTTTTTAGTTGAAACTATCTGTTTGTATCATGTTAATTTCTGTTATTTCCTGCCTAAAGGCTAGGGGTGTGTCCCAAAGCCTTAATAAAAGGGAGAAAAAGGCCAGAGCAAAATGGCAGTCCTTCCCACTAGAGAAAGGCTCCCGCCTGGCCCCCCAATATTGCCAAGTTGATATTTTCTAGTCTCTCATTTTGTTTGCGTGCGGCCTCCTTCAGAACCCGAACCCTGAACCGGGAACCCTGAACCACGCGGGACATGGAAAGAGGTTCCCACAAGAAAGAAACATCAATCAGCTGTCTCCTGCACACATCCCACTGGGGAAGTACTCACAACCAAGGTACATGCCCTTGACTGGAATTGAACCTGGGACCTTTCAGTCCAAGGCCAAAGCTTTATCCAATGAGCCAAACCAGTTAGGGCAAGAGTCAAATTCTTACATTGGAAAGAAACTTAGTAACTAGAGTGGGGTTGAGAATAAATTAAAATTATATGAGGCAGACTTACCCTTAAAAAAGGAAGTTAATCTATTTAAAATAGGAGAAAATGACAAAGGAGCCTTGGTTCTAAGTAGAAGAAGAAGCTTTAATGGATATTTTTGAGGTCATATTCTAAAGCTGCTTTATTCTTCTAATGGGTAACTGGAATACTACAGTGCTCTTAGAGAAGAGACAAGTAAAAGCTCTGGCTAGCCATAGAGCAGGGTCAGTACCACCATTAGGTTAGGGTAAATCACATAAAAAAATGAACAATTAGTTAGGGATCCCAAGTATAGAGAAGCATAGGAGAGCAGATAGTGTGTTAGTGAAATAAAGATAAGTAAGGTCAGGGTCAGCAGGCAAAGCAGGAACTTCCACAAAACCAATAGTGAAAGGGATAATTCTGGAATCTCTGTCTGTAAATAAAAATGTAACATAGATTATGTGAGAGCCTGAAGACCAAAATCCTCATTACTAAATCAAATGAGCTTCCCAGTCATCTGTGTATGTCTCTGCATTAAATTCTGTTATATTTGAGATTAGGGAAATCAACAATTCCTTAGCCAAATCAAGCTAAGTCTATTTTTAGCTAATCATTTAGATAAATCTTTGTTCCTTAAATCCACTCATTGCCCTTATATTTTGCTTTTATTTAAACTCATCTTTCTATTCAAGTAAAGCTTAATGTAGTCTAACACTAAGACAATTATATTTTTCACACATTATTTAGTATATTCAGGGGGACCAAAAGTCAGGCATAGTGGTATCCATGAGAAAGAGGGACATTTAATCTGGGCAGAAAGTACCCAAATAATCAAGGAAAGCAGGCGTCTGAACATTTCTAAAACTTACTGAAAACAATGGAAAGTCTTCTGACAGCGGGCCAAAAGTCATGGATAAAGAAGGCACTCTGTTCCATAAAGGAAATACTCAAGGCCCTGGGGAGAAGAAGCAATCGCCATTTTTCCACAGTTGAAGCCTCAGTATCATAAACGGAATACTTTCTCTCTAATAGGCATAAAGTTGTGCCACAAATGAACTAGCTGTGTTAAGAAGAGGGGACAAAGAGGGATAAATCTTGAAGATACACTGATTAAGATTTAAAGTTGATGATTTATAGACAATCTTCAACTAGAACTCTACCAGTTTCATTGAAGAACTAATATATTACAAACAATTGAAGTTGATTTAGGTCAAGATGTCAAACTCAAAGGCTAGCAGAGGACAAACAAACAAGACATGTAGCCCAGTGAGTTTGACATGCGTGATTTGGGTGCTACTTAATGAACTCTAACACTCCTGTAACAAACACCGATCTAGCTGTACATTTTCAATGATCATTATTTAAAATTAATATACAGTTGAATTAACACAGTTGTTCACAAGAATAAATAATTTCCCCCTTTCAATACTGCTATAGACTCACATCTTCCTCAAATGTATATGTTGAAAGCATAATTTGCTATGTGAGGTTTTGAGGGTGTAGACCTCATGAATGGGATTAATGCCCTTATCAAAAGGGTCCCAGAAAATTCTTTCTGCCTTGTGAGGACACAAAGAGAAGTTGGCAGTTGGCAACCAAGAAAGAGCCCTCACCAGAACCCACCCATACCGGCACCCTGAATGAGGATCTCCAGCCTCCAGAACTATGAGAAATAAATTTCTCTTTTTATATGCCACCTAGACAAACATTATATCAAAAAGAATTTTAGAAATTAAAAAAAAATGAATATTTTTGGTGAAACATTTCTTATGTATAAAATTTCCTGCAATCCTTGGATATATTTTTTCTTATATCCTGGGCTCTGTTGCCACATTTTCTCTACCTCTTCTCACACTTGCTAGCACAAATAAATCAATATAAAAAATATAAAATAAGGGTTCTTAGCATCATTTACCTGAACCAACTTCTATTTTGATATTGTCTTTAATTTTACAACTGTCTCTAATTGTCTGCACTGTGCTGCTGAGGTTTTTAGCTTTGCTTGTTACTTAGTAAGTGTGCCAGCCAGTCCTCTGCAGAGCATCTCATTACTCCTTTCTTTCTCTCCTAACAAATGCTGCCAAATTAATCTAGGAAATTAGATTCCTTGCTTAAAAATCTTCTATTAGCTTTCATGGCCCCTGGAAGATCACATACTTAAGCCTGCTATCCCAGGTCCTCTGCAATATGGCCCTACCTTACCCTTTTCTCAGTTTCTCTCTTACCCCTTTCCTACATACAGGCTGACTCATTAATACACTTTTATCTTTGCCACATTTTCTTAATACATTCGGCTCTTTTAATATCCACATGTCCATGTCCTTGCTCATAGTATTCCTTGACCCTGGAATGACAATTTCTGTTTCCCGTATGCGTATCTGTGCAATTTTTCACTTTCTTTAAAACACAGATTAAGTACTATTTCTTTTAGGACTCCCTTCATCTAGAGGTGATTGCTCTCTAAGAATTTTTTTGAGAATTGTTGATTATAACATTTGAATAATGTTGGTCTCATGTTGCTGTGTGCCACATTTCTTAGTGCATTTGTTTTTCTTCAGCTTGATTTATAAGCTACTTGACAGTGGTGAGTTTCAATTCTCATATTTGACCCCAGCAAATTACACGAGAGATATTTAATAAATATTTATTGATTAATGAACAGATCTTTGAAATTCCCAATTGTGGCTAAGACATAGTGTCTGACACCTGGTAGTTGTTAAGAATTCAAATAAAAGTTGGAAGTAAACTGACTGAGAGACTCTCCAGAAAATAAAAATCTGTCTTCATTTTTTTTAATATTATAAAAGCAGGAACCATGGGAACGGATGCCTTACTGAATGTTTCCATGAGGTGACTAAACCTCTACTGAACTAAGTGCGGCCATCAATGAAATGTATACAATGTAACTCATCTGACAGTACAATGAAATAGGTTAGACCAGTGACTAAATAGAACTTTATTTTTTTACTTTTTAGTAGGTGTATATTATGACTTTAAATGCACTTCATATTCTTATCCTTTATTTTATCTTTTTCTTGTTTTGTGATGGATAACTAAGAGGGTATACCCTAAATGAAGGCAAATTTAAAATAGTTCAATTTATGCAAGTTTGAATCACTAGAAAAGTTGGTGATTATTTACTTCCTCTTACAATTAAACAGGCAAGGCAATCAAAGTCATGGAAAGGGAATAGGTGAAGTGTTCAACAACATTTACATAGGGATTGAAATAACAATTTTAATCTTCATTGTTCATCTTCTGAGAAAGATTTACTCCTACAGGATTCCCATCAGTCCACTCTTAGCATTTATTGCATTCTTACTAAGTGAATTTAGTTCATTACTAAGAGAAACAGGAAGAATATCAAAAGCTTAATGCCCTCAAGGAGCTTATCATCCTCTCTTTGGATATTTGTAAGTGTGTCTCCTGAGTTATTACTGTGGATTTTGCTACTTCATTTATCAAAGACCAGATTCACCAAGAGATTTAATGTAGGTGATTTTTTCCTGCTCACCTACATCATTTCTTAGCTCATCATTAGTGTCTGATTATCCAGTGACGGCAGGTCCAGTTGGAACTGTCTTGATGTTAACATGATTACCATTATTGAAGGAGCCAATATTGCACTTTGTTTCTAGATATCTTTTCAAGAAAAATGAGTTTATTTAATAGTTAATGAAAGTTAAAGCTTTACAGACCAAATAAGAGAAACATTTTTCTAAATTGCATGAGAACTGTGGGACTGTATCCTAACAGTCTACTACTCAAATGGAATTAAGACGTGAAAATCAAATAAATGGGAGGAATTTTCTACTTCTGTTTTACGGAGTATATTTTAGGACACCATTTCTCTGTTGATAAATGTCTTGAGTTATTAAACAAAACAAAATAAGAAC
The DNA here is from genome assembly GCA_004026805.1 of Lasiurus borealis. Taxonomy (NCBI): domain Eukaryota; kingdom Metazoa; phylum Chordata; class Mammalia; order Chiroptera; family Vespertilionidae; genus Lasiurus; species Lasiurus borealis. Next base: position 54,348 of record PVJN01009613.1, on the reverse strand, counting down.
AACAAAAAAGAAATAATTATGCAAAGGATCAACATCTCTGTATCAGGGAAAACCAAGTGTAACATTAAAAAAGAAAGTGATTGTGCTGACCTGGCTGGGTGATTAAATTGATTGGAGTGTCTTTTCATATGTCAAAAGGTTGCAGGTTCAATTTTTCATCATTCCTGATCAAGATGTATACAATGCTATGAAAGAATTTGCTCCACAAGAACCATAGGCAGACATGGGCTTAATTCTTTGGAGGATTTTATGCTAATACAGTTTGAGAGCTGGGGAGAAAAATATCCTATCTAATAAAAGAGTAATATGAAAATTGACTGTCACTCCAACACACAAGATGGCTACCTCCATGTGGTCAAATTTGGCCACTCCCATATAAACACAAGATGGCCACCACAAGATGGCCAGAAGGGGTGGGCAGTTGTGGGTGATCAGATCAGTAGGGGAAGGCAGTTGGAAGAGATCAGGTCTACAGAGGAGTGTAGTTGTGGGTGATAGAACTGGCAAAGGAGGGCAGTTGTGGGTAACCAGAACTTCAGTGGAGGACAGTTGAGGAGAACCCAGGCCTCCAAGGGAGGGCAGTTGTGGGGGACCAGGCCAGCAAAGGAGGGAAGTTAGTGGTGACCAGGCTCACAAGGGAGGGTAGTTAGGGTGACGGCAGGGGAGCAGTTAGTTGTTGATCAGGCTGGCAGGGGAGTGGTTATGAGGTGATCAGGCTGGAAGGCAGAAGTGTTTAGGAACAATCAAGCGGGCAGGCAAACAGGCGATTGGGGACCACCAATCCTGGATTGTAAGAGGGATGTCTGTCTGCCCATTTAGGACCATTGAGATTGGGCCTAAACAGGCAGTCAGACATCTCTTGAGGGGTCCCAGATTGGAGAGGGTGCAGGATGGGCTGAGGGACACTGCCGTACCCCCTTCTCTACCCCCTTCCCCCATGCACAAATTTTATGCACGAGGCCTCTAGTTACTTTATAAAAATAAAAGTCAAGTCATTCTATAGTCATGACTTTAAGAATGACTAAATTTCAATTGCTATGTTGGGTACTTCAGAAGGCATTTCAACCTTGGCTACAAGGTGATTTTAGTAGATGAAAAACTGGTAACAATTCTTTCATTACATGAGATCAGGAAACTTTCTCTTTGGTGAAAGTTCATGTGAATAGCATGTATTCAATACTAAGAGAAGACTACTCCATCTTCTTGTGGTTGTTGAAGAGCTCACACACTGATGGTAATCATGATGCCATAGGCATTACTGCATTAACCTTAGCTTACTAAGTGGCTTTTTCAACGGAATTTTAACTTCTTTTCAAAATATTCTATAATAGGCAATATATCTTACAACTGTTGATAAATAAGTTCAAATTATTAATTATAGCAAAATTGCTTTTTTTCATTTTTCTTTTCTTCATAAATAACCAAAACTTGATAACTTTTTAACTGTATTTGTACTTGCCCTTCAATTTCCCCCCCATTTAATATTCCTGTATTTTATAGTCATTTGTATTTGACATACTTTTCTCTTAATAGAGGAATAACTTTTAGATTTAAGCAAGGGTAGAGGGAAAGGATTGTGATTGATTGAAGTTCAGGAAAGGCAAGTAAAAGGTGCAGGCTCTGCCATTAATGGATGGTAGCACCTAAACAGTTCAGACCCTAGATTCTTTATCTGTAAAATGTAATCTCTTCATGACTTCTAAGGAGCTTTACATCTCTGAGTTATGTGACATATTTTTGGTATTAGTATCAGAGGCCTATTAAGGAGTAAGGATGCTGAACAAAAACTAAAATAATCTCTTTGTCTAACATTTTCTCCATCCACCCTCTTTCCCTGTTTCATCATTCTCTCTCTCTCTCTCTCTCTCTCTCTCTCTCTCTCTCTCTCTCTCTCTCTCTCTCCATCTCTCTCTTTCCTTCCTTCTCTCTGCTCCCTATGATGGAATTTACAATTTTCAGGAATTCAGTTACCTTCAGAGACCTTGCACCAAATATACTGCCAATGTTGGGGTTTCCCAAACTTATGTACACACTGCGCATACAGATAGGTAGATGATACATAGATATATAAAAAGATGATAGCTAAATATAGGTAGCATGATGATGATGATAGCCAGTTAGCTAGCTAGCTAGCTAGATGATAGGTAGGTAGGTAGATAGATAGAGAGATAGATAGATAGATAGATAGATAGATAGATAGATAGATAGACAGATATATAAAACAAGGAAGGTAGAAGAGGCTATTTAAACTTTTTTGGAATTATACCTCTTCTACCCATAATGTTGTACAAAAACCAGCCTCTACATCAGGGGTGGGGAACCTTTTCTCTGCCAAGGGCCATTTGGATATTTATAACATCATTCATGGGAGATACAAAAGTATCAGCTTAAAAATTAGTCTGCTATACTTGGTCAAACATGTAATTATCTCATTCTCAATGCCTTGACAGGGCCAGACCAAGTGATTTCTAGTGTCTTATAAAGCCTGAGGCCAGGCATTGTCCACCACTGCTCTACATGATGATTATTTTATGATTCCAAGAAACTACTTTTCAAATTTCATTGTTCAGGGCTTATGCAAAAGTATGAAGATGAAATTAGGAAGTTAACCTATTTGAAGACTTTAAACAACCCCACTCTATGTTCAGAATACTTTCTGGCTATGTTTTAAATACACAGAGAGAAAGATAAAAAATAGTGTGTTGCAAAAGACAAAGAGAATATTAAAAGCAGCAAGAGAAAAACAGTTAATTACCTATAAGGGAGCACCCATACAATTGTCAGCTGATTTCTCAACAGAAACGATGCAGGCCAGATGGGAATGGCAAGAAATATTAAATGTGATGAATAGCAAGAACCTACAACCAAGAATACTCTATTCAGCAAAGCTATCATTCAGAATTGAAGGTCAGATAAAGAGCTTCACAGAGAAGAAAAAGCTAAAGGAGTTCATCAACTCCAAAACAGTATTGTATAAAATGCTGAAAGGTACTCTTTAAGAAGAGGAAGAGAAAAAGGTAAAAGATAAATTATGAACAACAAATGAATTATCTATCAACAAGTGAATCTAAAAATTAAGTGAACTAAAAATTTGATCAATGGAATAAACTGGTGAATATAATAGAATCAGGAGCATAGAACGGGAAAGTGGTGAGGGGGCTGCAGGGAGAGACTGGACAAAAATCATACACCTATGGATGAGGTCAATGAAGGGGGAGGTAAGGATAAAGGGAGGAGTGGGAACCAGGTGGAGGGGAGTTATGGAGGGGAAAAAAGAGAAACAAATCTAATAATCTGAATAATAAAGATTTAATTAAAAAATAGTATATTTGTCACTCAATGTTAATTATTAATTATAGGATAGGCATATAATCCCTTGGTACATTTTATAAATTCTAAAATTTCAGAATTAGAAATTGTACATTAGGATGATCTCTCAATAATATTGAATGTAAACTAAAATTGAAATGAAGTATAATACACATAGGGATTTTTTTATATGTTCTTTGTAAGTTCTTAGAGGAACATGAATGCAATAAATACTGAGCAGATAAACCTTCTTAAACAGTCTGACAAAAAGCATTTTCTTTAATGTAGAAAAGAAAACATAGGGTTAAATAGCTCTTATTTATTTACTTTTTAAATATATTTTCTTGATTTTTTACAGAGAGGAAGGGAGAGGTATAAGAGAAACATTGATGAGAGAGAGACATAGATCAGCCACCTCCTGCACGCCCCCTACTGGAGATGTGCCCGCAACCAAGGTACATGCCCTTGACTGGAATCAAACCTGGGACCTTTCAGTCCGCAGACTGATGCTTTATCCACTGAGCCAAAAGGGTCTTGGCTAAATAGCTCTTATTTTTAACCAATAAAACCATAAACAGCCGAAACTGGTTTGGTTCAGTGGATAGAGCATCGGTCTGCGGACTGAAAGGTCCCAGGTTTGATTCCAGTCAAGGGCATGTACCTTGGTTGCGGGCACATCTCCAGGAGGGGGCGTGCAGAAGGCAGCTGATCAATGTCTCTCTCTAATCAATGTTTCTAACTCACTATCCCTCTTCCTTCCTCTCTGTGGAAAATCAATAAAATATATTAAAAAACAACAACAACAACAAAAAAACCACACCCATAAACAGCAACAGTAGGAATCTGTATCAGTGAAGTGTTTTTGTAACTAAATATCATAAATTTTATGTGCAAACTATCTGAATTCCTGGAAAAAATACTTGTTTAGCCATTTCCATTTGTCTCACCTAATGAAATATTTTCTGAACAATACATATGTTTTTTGCTACACTATTCTTTTATGATTCACAATCAAATAGAGCAGCATGCTGTCTCATCAATAATGACTGTGAGACATTCTACTACATTCTGAATATACTTCCAAGGTTTTAATCTGTAACATTTGCATAGTTTAGTCCTAAATTCCTTAGCAATTGTATCTTTATTTTTCTTTTATACTGTAAAAAAGTAGTATAGCTAATTTTGTCTTGATCTAGAAGGGGAAAGGTAATTTTCCACTGTGATCCCTATTCTCCTCACCTACTACGATAAAGAGAAAGCTGTTTGATTTTCATAACATAAAACAAAATCTATTTGTTTAGCCTGGTTTATTCTCTTGTGTACTTTGTTGGTTGTGTTTTCCCTTCCTTATTTTTATTCTTTATACACCATGCATCTCCCTAATAGTTGCGCATTCATCTGGAAAATATGATGAAAGGGGAAAAAGCTTCTGCCACATCGAAGGTAAATGAGGTTAAACTGCTCAAGGAAACAAAATAATAAAATCATGTAGTAGATGAGACCTTGGAAGATATTAATTTAGAATGGTCACTTCCCTTCCATCCAAATTATACCTAAAACACTGCTAGAATAGAATTATTTGTGATTTTGAAAGCCTTGTTAAAAAAAAAAAGGAGGCTTACAACCTCTTACAGTTGTTAACATTTTTAGAAAATGACAATGTACTTCAGCTTGGTAACAGCCCTCGTTGTCAAGTCAGTCTTCTTTATGGTCACTTCAATTCTGACAGCCTACTTTTTGTGTGTTCCTTTTAGGTAAAGCCAAGGTATAGTTAGAATTAGTACGTTGGGCTCCATAGTCTCCTATCCTGCAGGAGCAGAGGAGAAAAATCAAATACTTGTTTTTCCCGTTCAGGTACATAAAGGAAGGCTTTCACTGCTTATGAAGAAGATGCCATGGAGAATTGACTCTACAGCAGTCAAGACTTTTACCTACTCAAGAGGAGGCTCAATCAAGCGCCATGTTTCTCAGTCTTAACTACCTCATAGCTAGTTTTGGATCCAGTGTTCTCCATACCTTCACCATCTCAAGAAGAGTGGATATTTTAGTTCTTAACACTTCTTGGAACATAAATGCAAGGAAAAATTTAGAAGGATTTTGTAGAGGTAGGACTTCCAAGGAAACAGAAGTAATATACAAATTGTCTCCCTTGGGCCTTAAAAGGTGATGATTAATTCCAAATCCTTCCTTTGGGAAAAAATATTATATCACTGGATTGATTGTGACTTGGTTCTCAAAGTACAAAGTTTATATTTTGTTTTTATAGTGTTATTTCTTGTTTTTTTTTTTTATAGTTCTAATTGTTTCATGTTAGTTGAATTTTACTATTATATACAAGAGGCCTAGTGTACAAATTTGTGCACTGGTGGGGTCTGGCCAGCCCACCCTGATTGGGGTTCACATCTGGCCAGGGTGGTTAGAGGAGGGGCCACAGATGGTTGGCCACTGAGCCCCACCCCCAAACAGGGTGCAAGGACCAATCAGGGACAGGGCCTGCCTGGGGAGGGGCCACAGGCAGTTGACCAGCCAGCCCTGCCCCCTGGTCAAACTGCAGATTGAACTCCCAGTCAAACTCTTAGTTGGGGGAAATTTGCATATTAGCCTTTTATTATGCAGGACATACTAATTATTCCATGACTTAAGACCTAGTCGTATAGTACTTCTCTCTTTTATTTTTATTCTTACTATTTTTCAATTACAGTTTACATTCAATATTATTTTGTATTAGCTCTAGGTGCACTGCATAGTGGTTAGACAATCATATAGTTTACAAAGTAAGCCCCCTGATATTTTCAATACCCACTTAATACCATACATAGTTACTATAATATTATTGACTATATTTTTTATGCTGTACTTTTTATCGCTATGACTATTTGATAACTACTAACCTGTACTTCTCATTCCTTTCACATTTTTTCACCTAGTCCACCAGCCCCTTTTCCCTCTGGCAACCATCAACCTATTTTCTGTATTTTTGTTCTTCTATTTTAATTTTCAGGCAATCAAATGATCTTTAGGCTTTATGTGCTATCTAGTTTATCTCAAATATACATCCCTACAAAACACCTATTTTTTAAATCCATAATCTTATAGCTTCCCAACTGATATTTCTACATCGTTGTCTAATAGGCATTTGAAAGGAACTATATCTCAAACAGAACTCTTTATTCAAACACTGACACCACTCAAATTGAATTTTCTTTTTTTTTTCAGTAAATAATGTTTCCATTATTTAGTTGCTTATGTTAAAAACTATGGAATAATTCTACTTCACCATCTTTCTTTTACACCCTACATTCAACCTATTAGTTGATCATGTTGTCTTTTCCCTTAAAAGATATCCCAAAAACTGACCATGCTTTACAAATACCATATCTTGTTTTTTTCTGGATTGTTATAATGATCCCAACTGTCATCTCTTCTCTCACAACAGTGTCATTAGTCCAGGATCTGTTCTCTACTTAACAAGGAGAGTAATATTTTAAAAATGTGTCAGGTCTTAACATTGTATTTAAAACAACCCAAATGGTTTCCCATTTAAAAGTACCACATTATCCACCTCTTACACCTCTTTCTGACCTCATCCCTACTAACTTTCTTTCACTTACTATTTCCCAGACACACGGGCCTCTTTGCTAGCCTTTGCCTTCTGTCTCAAGGTAGTTAGTCCTGTTATTTCCTCCCTTTGGAAAATTTTCCTGGTATCTTAAATGGTTTGCTTCTTTACTTTCTTCAGAATGCAACTCCGATAACTTAACAAAAAGATCTTCCCTAACCTAGCCAGTTTGGCTTGGTGGTAGACTGAAGGGTCCCATGTTTTATTCTGGTCAAGGGCACATGCCCGCCCAGGTTGTGGGCTCGATCCCCAGTGTGGAGTATACAGGAGGCAACTAATCAATGATTCTCTCTCATCATTGATGTTTCTATCTCTCTCTCCCTCTTCCTTCCTCTCTGAAATCAATGAAAATATATTAAAAAATTAAACATCATGTTTAGATATGCTGTCTCTTTACTATCTTATCCCTTTATCCCACTTTATTTTTATTCATAGAACTTTGTACTAATGACATTTTATTTAAAGTCCATAAACTCTTTAAGGCAGGAATTGGTTTGTTGTATCCATAGTGCTTGAACAGATGAAATGGCATTTGTGAGATCTTCTTAGGCATTGCTTCTGGAATGGAAATGCCTATTTTCTGGACTGCAGATACAACAAAGTATCTCTCAAAATCATTAGTTACTGTTCTCCAAACCAAGCAATTCAAGTAACAAATTAATCCCATATCCTAAATTTATAATTCTGAACTTTGTAAACACAATTCTGGAAGATTAGAGAATGTTATGAAAGGTGCCAGTGTTCTCTACTGCATTCATTGGCTAAATAATTCATTCATTCATTTACTTATTTAACAAATATTTATTAAGTCTTATTTGAAACTGCCTTGCCCTGGGAGAATGTGAAGTTGATCCAGAATTTGTTTTGGGCTATGATTTACAGTACTCTAGTTTCACTTCACAATATCTACTCACTTCCTAGATATTCCCCAAAACAAATCAGTGCTCCAGAAATAATGAAAACCCAGCACATTTTATTATAACATAGTAACAATAAAATCCTCAACCAGATTACATTTCAAAAGTGCCTAAGAATCCAAACTTTAAAATGTTTTTTATTTAGATTCCTAGAGGGAGGACATTCATTGAAATTGTGTAGTGTTTTCATTTGCAATTTATTAATTAAAATCTGAGAATTATGTCAAATGCATATAAAATATTACTCTTGATTGTATTTTTTTTCTAAATTATTATGTTATATATATACTGGAGGCCGAATGCATGAAATTTATAAATGGGGGGGTGTTGTCCATCAGTCCAGCCTGCACCCTCTTCAATCTGGGACCCTAAAGGGATGTCTGATTGCACATTTAGGCCTGATCCCACCAGGTAGTCAGACATTCCTCTCACAATCCAGGACTGCTGACTTCTAACTGCTCACCTGCCTGCCTGCCTGATTGCCCTAACCATTTCTGCCTGCCAGTCTGATCACCCCTTAACCACTCCCATGCCAGCCATCTTGTCATGGCCATCTTATTTGCACATGGGGGTGGCCATTTTTGAACACAGAGGGGTGGCTATCTTGTGTGTTGAAGTGATGGTCAATTTTCATATTACCTCTTCATTATATAAGAACATTTTTAATCGGTAGACATAATTACTGCAAAATCACTTTATCTTTAAAAACTTCCAAATCTAGCAATAATAAATACTATGTCTGCAAGTTATTATTGCACTAACAAATTTCAATATCAAAATTATGTAATTTAATTGTGAAAATGTACAAATTTATATTTTAAAATTAGAGATTACAGTTAATTTTGATTAAATTTTACAGAAGTGAGCAAAGTAAATTCAAATTATAAAAAAATAAAATAAGTATGTATAGATTACTTTAGGAATGGAAATCTTATCTAATAAACAATGAAGTTAAAGATTTAAAGAGCTGAAACCACTGAACACACTAAAGGGCAATTAAAATGAGATAAATTTTTATTAAATGTGGCTGTGATTTATTATGCTATGTTGGATTCAGCAGATATAATTTGTATCTGAATCATATCTCATTCTGATATAACCTTCATTAAATATTTAGTTTTGGATTTGAAGAATATCATATGTTCCCTTCAATTTTTCATCACTTTGAAATATGAGTTTGATTCTTGGGAAGACTCTGAGAGCCACAGACTTAAGTTCCTTGATTATCAATAAAGTTGTTCTGTTCTGCCAATAATGGAAGAAGACAACATGTCAGCCTTTATAATGGCTATGATCTTTGTCACTACCAAGGACCTAGAATACTGCCTGAACATAGTGAGGACTTAATAAATATTTTATTTATATTTATGTTTATAAATAAGTCTATTTCTTTATCTATCTACATATATCATGTATGCATATCCAAATTTCTATTTCTATATCATCTGTACCTATATCTATATCATTAGTTTTTACTACTCTCAATAATAAAAATTGAAAAATAAAATAAATCACTCTTAATTTCTTCATCTCTAAAATGATGCTATTAATCATAGAAATATTTCACCAATTATATATTAAACAGTATTCTCTGAAAAAAAAGTTCTATGGGTTAAATATGGTTGGAAAATAGAAGGTTAAACAAAATCAATAGGATTTCTTTACTGAAGGAGTTCTAAGAATGTTTATATGTAAACTAGAGGCCTGGTACACAAAATTTGTTCATGGGTAAGGTCCATAAGATTGGCTGGCACTCAGGGCCAATTTGTGGGGTGACCATTGGGGTGATATGGACCCTCACCTGTACTCACGTTGGCTGGCCTGGTGCACCTCCCTGCACAGCCACCATTGGTCACTTCCCTCTGTGGGGTGACTAACAGGTTGATTGGGGGCCCCTGCTCACACCTGCCTTGGCTGGCCTGGCGCAGTCTGCTCACCAGCCCCACCCCCACCTCTGCTACAAGTCAGGACCTGTGGGCTGGGGGAAGCTCCTGCTTTGAGTGTCTGCCACCTGATAGTCAGTGTTTGTCATAGCAATTTGCTGTTCTGCTAGTAGTTCCACCATTTGCCTATTGGAGTTTTATATAAATATGCATTACAAATATTCTCCCAGAAAAGCACATTTAGCATTTCTCAATCTTTTCTTTTTTCTATAAAACATCTGTAAAAGTCACAACACATAAATGAATTTATTTTTTCTCGTCCATTGATTTATGAAAATAGTCTCTGCTCATTGATCAATACTTTTCTATTCAAAAACACAAATCATGTTCTTTAATTCTACAGTTTCCTGAGTTATATAGCAAAAGAAAACTTTTTGTTGTTGTTCTTTCTTATCAATATAGACAAATTAAATTTGAGATGGAAACAGTCTTTAGAGCAAATTTAATGAAAAACCACATGAAAAGCAAGAGGCTTGCTGCTCCATGTTCAATATGCATGGTTCGGATAGTTAGCCCTGATCCCTAGTTTGCTTACTAAACAAAACTAGAAGTGAGTCTGCAACTCAGACACAAACCAGTATTGAACAATTAACAGGCCTCATCTCAATAAAGGAACTATTATTAAATTGCTAGTGACATCTAGGAAGTATATTCATAAGACAGTAACCAAGATGGTACAGATATTATGTTTTTAGTTAGTTGGTCTATAAGGTTTTCTTCAATATCTGACATAGATGCCTAGAGTCAAGTCATTCCTGAACTAATATGTATTCCCTCTTTGGTAATGTTGGAAATTCTGAAATTGTTGGACCCCAACATCTTTCTATCCTTACACTCAGTCTCTAAAGCATTTGAGGTTGTTTTTGCTCATCCATCATTTTGTACTGAGCCACATTCACCTGGTTACCGGAGTTTTGGACTCTTTGAGACTGTTGGTTCTGGAATTAGTGCCTGAGTAAAAATTCTAACTATACCATTTATTCTGTGGCAACTAATCACCGTGTCTCAATTTCCTCACTTACAAAGAATATATAATTATAGATCTAATGTCAAAATTGTTGTGAGGATTAAATAAGAAATGACATAAAGTTGGGTTAATGATGAGTTTAACACTAAATGAGCTTTCAGTGACTGCTTATTATTAATAAAATCCACTCAAATAGTCCACCTACTCTCCAACTGGGACCTATGCACTTTAAATATACCCTTTTGTAAGATCCACAATAATACTGCCTTACCTAAATTACAGGCAATTGTTTCTTCATACTCATTTAGTTATAGTATTTATCATTCACAAACAAACTGACAACTTTATTATCTACCAAAAATAGCACACATTCAGATATGTGAAAAGGAGGGTTTTTAGAAAAGGGAGAGTTGCTAGGGAGGTAGGTGTGGATAAATGCTGAGTTTTCCACACAGGTGGTTTTTACTGATTAGTCACCCTTTTTCAGCAATATATTTCATTTTGAGCCTACAATTCCAAGTTTCTGTTATGTCTATAGGACATAACTAATTTGTAGTGGTGTAATTATTATTGTTATCATATTATACTAACAAATGATAGTCCAGTAATTAATCACAACTAGACTATGGTTGCCTTAAAAAGTTGTCCAATAGCCGAGACCAGTTTGGCTCAGTGGATAGAACATCGGCTTGCAGACTGAAAGGTCCCAGGTTCGATTCCGGTCAGGGGCATGTATCTTGCTTGCGGGCACATCCCCACTGTGGGGCGTGCAGGAGGTGGTTGATCAATGTCTCTCTCTCATCGATGTTTCTGACTTTCTATCTCTCTCCCTTCCTCTCTGTAAAAAAAAAAAATCAATAAAAATATATTTTAAAAAAAGTTGTCAAATAATTTAAATAAACAGACCAACTATGGCACAATCTGCTTATTTTCAGTTGTCTAAGCATGGGCTGAATGTTTCACTCCATTCAATTCTTTGTTAACTCCTATTTTTCTAGAATTTTGTTTTTCATTTTTACTGAATAATTAGTGGATGGCCAAAGAAACAGTGGTAAAGAAAGTTAGCATAGTTACTTGCCAGAAATGTTTGGCAAATACTTAAGAGACGTGACAACTAGTTGTGTACAAGGGCAGTAAACACACAATGCTCTAGCACTATCCATCAGAGTCCTGATCAAAAACGTCAAGGTTCATTAATGATGTGTCTGGCTTTAGTATCCTATGTGTCAGCACATCATCCTTTTCCTTATTTCTTTTATTTCTCCAGGAGAAAACATAGGAAAGGCTACTTACTTTGACAAGGGTTATGCATAACAAATTGTATTATAAAAGGTAAATTTACAAGGAAAATAAATAATACCAAATATATAAAGAGATTTGGAAGTAGCATTCTATCCAAAACTGTAACACAGTCACTGATGAGCAGCCTACCTCTGAGGAGTAAAACCAAAGAGATAAAGGTGGATAAGGACCCAGTTGAAAATGCAATGATAGTTAAGAGACCTAAGAAGGAATAATACTAACCCTAAATTATGGAGAATCCAGAATAAACAGGAGGAGCTTTGCTTTGGGCTTTCTGCACCTAGAATAAAGAATGCTTCTTTTTTCTCAAATGCAATTGGGAGAAGCCATCATGATCATAGGTGACAGATACTGTCCCATCAAAGTCACCAAAGATATTGTTTTACACATCATCCTCTGTCCACAATCTAAGTTTTAGAATGAGACTGGATATAAACCAGCAAAGGAATCTCAGTGACTAATTGAACAATTTTATATTAAATACCTACTAAGTGCCAGGCAACATTACTGGCACTGAAATACAGTGGTTGGCAAAAATACAAAAATGGTAACTATCTTTATCTTCAAAAAAGATTAGAGGAGGGAGGACAAAATGGCGGTGGAATAGGCTGACGCTTCTGGAGTTTTGTCGCTGGGCAGAGGGAGAGAGAGCAGCTGAGAGTTGCATGGGGAGTGTTTGTTGGCAAGTTGGGAGTCAGTTGTCCTCCAGGAGAAGGTAGGGAACTGCTGGAAGGGGCTCTCCTGGCTAGGCAGCCCTGCTGTCACAGGGTTTGTGTGGGCCAGAGCCACCAGTACGAATGCAGAGACCGCACCATCTTGCAGAGGGAGGTGGATGTCTGCTGTGGTCCGAAAGCTGCAGCTGGCTAAAACACCCACCGAACAGCAGGGGGCCCAGAATACTGCTCTCCAATCTGCATAGACACGTGGCAGATTCAGAGATCCACAGGGCACACAGAGAGGTCAGATTTTGACTGGGATAAGGTGAGGTCTCCTGCTCCTCAGAACAGAGACACGCACGCACACTGTGGGAACCGGGCTGCGGGAAAGCTGCCTCTGAAGAGGTCCACAGAGGTGGGCAGGGCGTGATCCCTAAATGTGGAGGCAAACTCTCTGAGCTGTTGACAGACGGGAGCTCTGGAAAATGACTCCTTTTTTATCTGAGGCAGAGGGACACCCTGGGAGTTATTACAGTGTCCCTGCTGCAAAATCCCCACAAACCGGCTTTGAGAACCACAGAGTAGCAGTATCTGAGCACAGCCTAGAGAGGTCCTGTGCTTTGTCTCAGAGATCAATTCCAAAACACTGCCACCCAGTGGATGACACACAAATTGACTCTCACATAACCACAAAAGAATAAAAGATTAAAACCTCCACAGTGGAACACAGGGAACTGCAATTCCTACCCTACTGGGAAACAGGAGTGCCAAGCAGAATAATAGTGGAAGTGAAGGACCATTCTATTTTTTTTCTTTTTTTAAATAGTTTTTAATTTTTTATTTTTACATATTTTAATTAAGACTATTTTTTTTTTTCTTTTCACCTCAATTGATTTTACCTTTTTAATTATTACATTTTGGTTCTCAACTAGTATTATTAATTACTACTAGTATTTTACCTTTTTGGAAAAAAGTGTCATTTTGTTTTCTCTTTATTTTACTTCGGTATTAGAGTTCTACATTCTATTTTCATCTTTCCTTTAGCATAATTTTACTCCAACTCAACTCTACCTTTATGCCAACACTTATCTCCTAACTTTCCCCATTTTGTTGTCTTATTTCTCTTTCCCTTTTTCAACTTTAGATTCCCCCTATTCTTTCTCATTACCTGGTTAAAATTTCACCCCACTTATATATCTCATTTCAAATTCCTTACTACAAGTCCATGCAAACCTCTCTTCTCTTGTATTCACTAGCCAAAAAGTTGTTTTTTCTCTATGTCCTTTTGTTACTATTTGCCTGAACAGTGATTATATCGATTTTTTGTGAGATAGTTTTAGCTTATTCTACTCGTTTTATTTTGCTTTTTGCTTGCTTTGTTTTTTACCTCTCTTTTCCCTGGCCTCCCTTGATACCAGTTGTTATTTGCAGTTTGTATTAATCTCTAGATACTGGTTGCTGGACTTATTGGGATTAGTGACTGTTCTATTGGAGTTTTCTCCTGACATCTATATTTTGTTCCCCTTTTCTCTCTTATCTGCTTTCTTTTCTCTCTGACTTTTTTTATCTTTCTCTTTTCTTTTTCTTCTTCTTTATTTTGTTTCATTTTATTTTATTTTTAGTTCATTTATTTATTTATTTATTTATTCTCCCTCTCCCAATTAGATTTTGACACTTCTTTCCTTTCTTTTTCCATCAATTTCCTCTTCCTCTTTCTCTACTTACCCCTAATTTGTCTTTCATTGGTGGTCACCTTATTGGTAATTATTAACATCGTGAATACATTTCTGTTCAGTGCCTTGTGTGCTGTACTGGGTCATGTTGTAGTTTGCACATTTGGATCAAAATAGGAGAGAGAACAACATAACCAGACACCTGGAGAAGAAAAACCATGGACAGAAGAAGAAACAACCTGCATACGACAGATAGGCCAGTATAACCAAAAAAGGAAGTAAATGAAATAGAAGCAGAAATAAGCCTGCCAGAGAAAGAGTTCAGAGAAATGATCCTAAGGTGGATGAAAAGAATGAAAGACAAATTCAACATTGTAAGTAAGACCCAAGAGGAAATGAAGAAGACCCAAGAGGAAATGCAGAAGAAGCAAGAAGAAATGCAGAAGCAGCAATAAAAAATGCAAAAGAAGCCAGAAGAAATGCAGAACCTAAAAGAAATGCAGAATAATCAAGAAGAAATGAAAAATGACATCACTGTTATGAAGAACTCAATAGAAAGAATCAAAAGTATACTAGAAGAAGCAGAGGACCACATCAGTGAGCTAGAAGACACGGTAGGAAAAAATACCCAAGTACAGCAGCTTCTAGAAAAAAAAGTTAAAAAGCAAGAGGAGAGACTAAGGGAACTTTGGGATAACATGACACAAAACAACATCTGCATAATTGGGGTTCCAGAAAGAGTGGAAACTGAACAAGGATTAGAGAACCTGTTTGAAGAAATAATTACAGAAATTTCCCCAATATAGGAAAGAGAAAATCCACACAAATCCAAAAAGCTCACAGAGTCCCAAGCAAAATGAACCCCAACAAACCGACACCAAGGCACATTATAATTAAATTGGCAAACAATGATGACAAAGTAAGAATCTTAAAAGCAGCCAGAGAGAAACAGAAAGTTACCTACAAAGGAACCCCCATAAGAATAGCTACTGATTTCTCAAAAGAAACTCATCAGGCCAGAAGGGAATGGAATGAAATACACAAAGTCATGCAAAGGAGGGGTCTGAATCTACGAATACTGCACCCTGCAAGACTCTCAATCAAAACTGAAGGTGAAATCAGAAGCTTCACAGACAAAAAAGGACTAAGGGAATATATTACCACCAAACCAGCAATGCAAGAAATGTTAAAGGGTCTGCTGTAATAAAAAGAAAGAGGAAGCAAAGAAGGAACTCGGGGTAAGGACTAAAAATGGCAACAGATAAGTACTTATCAATAATAAGTTTGAATGTAAATGGATTAAATGCTCCAATCAAAAGACATAGGGCAATCAATTGGATAAGAAAACATGATCCATATATCTGCTGTCTGCAAGAAACCCACCTCAGGAAAACAGATGCACATAGATTGAGGGTGGAGAATAGAAGATGGTATTTCAGGCAAATGAAAATGAAAAAAAAAAAGCTGGGGTTGCAATACTTATATCTGACAAATTAGATCTCAAAGTGAAGGACATAACAAGAGAGAAAGAAGGCCACTTCATAATACTAAAGCGAACAATCCAACAGGAAGAAATAACTCTGGTAAACATATATGTACCCAATATAGGAGCACCTAAATACATAAAAAAAAAAACTATTGGAGGATATTAAGGGAGAGATTGATAGCAATACAATCATAGTAGGAGACTTTAATACTCCACTGTCACCATTGGACAAATCCTCTAAACAAAAAATCAGCAAAGAAACATTAATCCTAAATGATTCACTAGACCAGATGGAATTAATTGACATCTTCAGAACATTTCACCCCAAAGCCACAGAATAAACATTCTTCTCCAGTGCACATGGATCATTTTCAAAGATAGACCATATGTTGGGTCATAAGAAAAGTCTCTTCAAATTCAAGAAGGTAGAAATCATATCAAGCAACTTCTCAGATCACAGTGACATAACACTGGAAATCAATTATAATAAAAACAATAGAAAGAAATCAAACACATGGAGACTAAACAGCATGCTATTAAACAATGACTGGATAACCAGAGAGATCAAGGAAGAAATAAAAAACATCATGGCAACAAATGACAATGTCAACACAACAATACAAAATTTATGGGACACAGTGAAAGCAGTCTTGAGAGGGAAGTTCATCGCCCTACATGCCTACTGCAAAAAACAGGAAACAATGGTAATAAATTACCTAACCTTACAACTCAAAGAGCTAGAACGAGAGCAACTAGAAAAGCCCAGTGTATGCAGAAGGAAGGAAACAGTGAAGATCAGAGCTGAGATAAACAATTTGGAGATCAAAGAAAGAATTCAAAAGATCAACAAAACCAAGAGCTGGTTCTTTGAAAGGATAAGCAAGATTAATGGACCTCTAGCCAGACTCACCAAGAAGCAAAGAGAGAAGACCCAAATAAACAAAATCAGAAATGAAAGAGGAGAAATAACAACAGACTCGGTGGAAATACAAAGGATTGTTAAAAAATACTATGAACAACTCTATTCCAACAAATTGAACAACCTGCAAGAAATGGACATTGTCCTAGAAAAATATAACCTTCCAAAACTCAACGAGGAGGAATCTAAACATCCAAATAGTCCAATAACTATGGAAGAGATTGAAACAGTCATCAAAAAGCTTCCAGCAAATAAAATCCTGGGATCAGATGGCTACACAGGAGAGTTTTACCAAACATTCAAGGAATAATTAAAACCTATCTTCCTCAGACTATTCAAAAACATTCAAGAAGAAGGAAAACTTCCAAACACCTTCTATGAAGCCAGCATCACCCTAATACCAAAACCAGATAAAGACAACACAATGAAAGATAATTATAGGCCAATATCTCTCATGAACATAGATGCCAAAATCCTCAACAAAATTCTAGCAAATCGGATCCGGCATACATGAGAAAGATCATACACCATGACCAAGTAGGATTCATCCCAGGAATGCAGGGATGGTACAATATCCACAAATCAATAAACAGATTGAGAGATAAAAATCACATAATCATATCAATTGATGCAGAAAAAGCATTTGACAAAATCCAACACTCTTTCTTGATAAAAACTCTCAGCAAAGTGGGAATAGAAGGAGCATACCTCAACATCATAAAAGCTATATATGGTAAACCCACAGCTAACATCATACTCAATGGGCAAAAACTAAAACCATTTCCACTAAGAACAGGAATAAGACAGGGATGCCCACTCTTACCTCTTCTGTTGTACATAGTCTGGAAGTATTAGCCATTGAAATTAGACAAGAAAAAGAAATAAAAGGCATCCAGATTGGAAAAGAAGAAGTAAAGCTGTCTTTATTTGCAGATGAAATGATATTGTACATAAAAAACCCAAAAGACTCCATTCCAAAACTAATTGACTTAATTAATGAATTTGGCAATGTAGCAGGATACAAAATTAATGCTAAGAATCTGTGGCATTTCTATACACTAATTGTGAAATTACAGAAAGAGAGACTAAAAAAGCAATCTCATTTACCATCGCACGAAAAAAAATTATGATACCTAGGAATAAACCTAACTAAAGAGGTAAAAGACTTATGTGTAGAAAACTACAGGACACTGAAAAAAGAGATAGAGGAAGATGTTAACAGATGAAAGAGCATACCATGCTCATGGATTGGAAGAATCAACATCATTAAAATTTCATACTACCCAAAGCAATCTATAGATTCAATGCACTACCCAGTAAAATACCAACAACATATTTCACAGACCTAGAAAAAATTCTTCATAGATTCTTCTGGAACAAAAAAAGAGCACGAATAGTTACAGCAATTCTGAGAAAGAAGAATACAGTAGGTGGGATCTCAATGCCAGATTTCAAGTTATACTACAAAGCAACTGTTCTCAAAACAGCCTATTACTGGCACAAGAACAGACATATAGACCAATGGAATAGAATAGAGAACCCAGATATCTACCCAAACCACTATGCTCAACTAATATTTGACAAAGGAGGCATGAACACTCAATGGAGCCAAGATAGCCTCTTCAATAAATGGTGTTGGGAAAATTGGACAGATACATGCAAAAAAATGAAACTGGACCACCAATTTACACCAAATACAAAAATAAACTCAAAATGGATACAGGACTTAAACATTAGAAGGGAAACCATAAAAATACTAGAGGAATCCACAGACAGCACAATCTCAGATATATGCCGAAAGAACTTCTTCACCGATACTGCTCCAAAGGCAATTGAAGGTAAAGAAAAAATAAACAAATGGGACTACATCAAAATAAAAAGCTTTTGCACAGCAAAAGAAACCATCAACAAAACAACAAGAAAGATCACTGTATGGGAGAACATATTTGCTAATGTTATCACTGATAAAGGTTTAATCTCCAAAATCTATAGCTAACTTATACAACTTAATAAAAGGAAGATAAACGATCCAATAAAAAAATGGGCAACGGACCTAAATAGAACCTTTTGGAAAGACAACAGAAGGAAGGGCAAGAGACACATGAAAACATGTTCAAAGTCACTAATCACCCTAGAGATGCAAATCAAAATGACAATGCGATACCATCTTACACCGGTTAGAATGGCAATCATCATCAAATCAACAAAGGACAAGTGTTGGTGAGGATGCAGAGAAAAAGGAACCCTTGTGCACTGTTGGTGGGAATGCAGACTGGTGTAGCCACTCTGGAGAACAGTATGGAGTTTCCTCAAAAAACTAAAAATGGATCTCCCATTTGACCCTGTAATCCCACTCTTAGGAATTTATCCTAAGAAATCACAAACACCAGTCAGAAAGAATTTATGCCCCCCTATGTTCATAGCAGCACAATTTACAATAGCTACAATTTGGAAACAGCCTAGGTGCCCGTCAGCAGATGAGTGGATCTGAAAACTGTGGTACATCTACACAATGGAATTCTATGCTGCCATAAAAAAGAAGGAATTCTTACCATTTGCAGCAACCTGGTTGGAACTGGAGAGCCTTATGCTTAGTGAAATAAGCCAGTCAATGAAGGAGAAACATCACATGATCTCATTCATTTGTGGATAATTAAGAACATTATAAACTGATGAACAAAAGGATAGATACAGAGGCAGTAAAGCTTCAAACAGACTGTGAAATTACAGCAGGAAGATTCAAGTTAGGTGAGGATAGATAAGAGGTCAATCAAAGGACTTGTATGCATGCATATAAGCATAACCAATGAACATAGACACTGGGGGGTTGTGTTATGCCTGGGAGGGAGGGGGGACAATGGGTAGATATGTATAAAAAATTAATAAAGAAAAAAAATATTTTAGGAAGTGATATAATTCAATTAAATAAAACTCTAACAGACCTGTATAATCTTTTAATCTTTTCAATATCTTCCAAAAAAGAGACTACTAAAAGTTGCATTACTTTTATTTCATCCTTTTTATTTGTAACCAGATAGTATATAAAATTATGTATGTATTTTAAACATGAATAATAAATCAGATATCCACAATCCATCCAGACTTCCTCTAGGGAGTGCTGGCTAATTTTGTCTTAAGTTGTAGTTTTTAGATTCATTCAATAAAAACATAAGAGCCTACATTTTGTCAGGCATTAAATTATACTCTGAGGATACAAAGATGAACAATACAGGATTTCTATCCTCAAGGAGTTTACAAAACATCTGGGAGAAAGACAAGCAAAGACACAAGAATAACAAGAGTAGTGCCAGACATAGGATTTGTAGAAAAATGGTATGTAACCTGCATTGTTATTTATACAGCATCAGATGCTATTTTTGTCAGCCCAAAATTTGGAAAGGCATCCTTTAAAGCAGGAATATTTACTACCTGTGGTGGAACTGGGCTACCTGTGACTGTTCAAAAGGATATGGTCCTGTCACAATACTAATAGATAACCCCCTTTTAACTTCTATGTGCCTGATAAACATATAAGAACTTGTCTCCACCCTGTATGAATTTACAACTACCACAAATCCCTCAGCCTTACCACAAATCATTCTCCTGAACAAGTCTCTCACGTGACACTTGGAAAAACTGGAAAGGGTCCCACAATTGCTGCTGCACTCACCAGCTATGAACCCAACTCAGGGCTCCTGGCTGAGTGGCACTTCCCTTGTGGGAGCACACTGACCACCAGGGGGCAGCTCCTGTGTTGAGTGTCTGCTGCCTGATGGTCAGTGTGCTTCATAGCTACTGTTTGTTTTGCTGTCGATTTATATATTAGCCTTTCATTATATAGAATATTTATTAATTTCAGAAAGGAAGGGAGAGAAAGAT
This sequence comes from Lasiurus borealis, assembly GCA_004026805.1. Classification (NCBI taxonomy): domain Eukaryota; kingdom Metazoa; phylum Chordata; class Mammalia; order Chiroptera; family Vespertilionidae; genus Lasiurus; species Lasiurus borealis. Next base: position 33,678 of record PVJN01009613.1, on the reverse strand, counting down.
AGAAACATCAATGATGAGAGAGAATTATTAAGTCAGCAACCCCTTGCGTGCCCCACACTGGAACCAGATTCAACCTATAACCTGGGCATGTACCCTGACTGGGAATTGAATAGTGACCTTCTGGTTCATAGGTTGATGCTCAACCACTGAATTAAGCTGGTAGGGCTCACCTGTGTCACTTCTGGGCATGCAGAAAAGGACAATGTCCTCCCCATACAAGGAGTGTTCACTGTGTCTCCAGAATTAAGACCCACATTCTGAACTCAACACACTTTAAAACAGCAGTTTTTAGGCATACTTTCAGGATTTTTTGGGCTAATTTCTTTGTGTATTCACATTGAGCAGAACACTTACCCTGAGTTTGACACATTTATTTGACTTCTGGGGTCCCTGGATAAAATTTAAGAAAGAGCTCTTAACATTTTTAGACCTAGAGTAAAAATAGTGGCCTCCTTTTTAGATATCAAAATGGTCTATAAAATTTTCAAAAAGGGCAAAAGAGTTGCAGTTGGATGGAGGAATTAAGCTCTATGGCTACCTATAAATTTGTGACTTTGATCAAATTAAAAAACCCCTTTGTGAGGACTGGACTAAATGGTTCTTTACATGCTTTGCAACTCTAATTTGTGTTTTGTTTGTTTGTTTATTTGTTTTTTGCTGAAGTTCAATTCAAAGACAGCAAAATCAAGATTAAGGATGTTCATGCAGAAGAGAACAGTTTTCCTCAGGAAGTCCATGCCAGTTCTGAGTTAGAAAGATGAAGGCTATCTGGGAAGAGATCTAAGCAGTGCAGCTCTCTCCAGAGATTCAATTAGGAATTTCAGTTTAACTCAAGGAAATAGCCTTTCATAGGCCTAATAGTCAAGGAGAAGTATAAGAAAATGATGTGCCAAACTCTGTGAGGTAGTTATAAATACTGTCTCTTTTAATCTCCACAAAGGATGAATTTGTTATCTCCATTTTACAAGTTATAAAGTCAAGGCTTGCAAAGATTAGGCAATATACTCAGTATCACAAATGAATGAAATGTAAAACAGATTTAACGGTGGTATGCGTTATCCCAGTCATCATAACTAAAGAGTTTTAATAAAACAAACAAACTAAAATAACTCCATCTATTTTCGGAGTCAAAATTAGACAAAAAAAAAATTGAATGGAAAACAAACTTTGGAAAGGCATCTGCATATGATGAATTTTTCTTCTTTTTTATGTTTTTTCCTCATAGCACTCCCTCAAGAATGGGTTCATATGGGAAGAGGCATGATTAATAATGTGATAAGGAACCAGAAGTGCCAGAGAAATCACAGCATGGAACTTGAGCAGCTGGAGGTAAGGGGAAAATGCTGGAAGGATTAGAAGAGCAAAAGGGGACCCTCAAATACAATACGGGGACCCATATAAATCTTAGCCTAGACCATTAATCACACATGTGTGGAACATAATACAACATAGCAAAGACTGAGATAACTAACTGAAATATGAACAGCATCTCCCTGAAAATAAAACCAAGTCTATAGTCTTCATATAACCAAATTGCTGCCAAAACAAAAACTTATTCATTCTCCAGAAGATTAAAAGACTCAACTTTACACACCAAATTAGAAATTACTTAAACTGTAAATAACTAGAAAAATATGACATTCCCAAGAGAAGTGTTAGTCAAAAGAGGTGTCAGTGAAGTTAAAGATAGATCAATAGTAATTATCTAATATAAAGGCAGAAAGATTAATAGCTTTAAACAACGAGCAGAGATTTAAAACTTGGTAGGACATTATCAAAAGATCAAAAATGTAACTGGAGTTAGAAGAGTACAAAGAAATTGGGGTGCAATTGTATTTTTAAAATTAATAATGGCCCAAGCCTTCTCAACTTGTGAAAGCCATAAATTTGTAAGTTCAGGTAGCTCATTAACCCCACATAAGATAAATCAAAGAAAATCATGTGTAGGCACATCATAATCACACTGCTGAAAATTGAAGCTATAATATTTTAAAACAACTAAAGACAATTTGCATATTATGAATAGTGGTACAATCTTTTCAGTAACCACATATTTAATGATTTAATTTTTTTTATTTTATTAATTAAAAATCAATTACAGTTTACATTTAATATTATTTTGTATTAATTTCAGGTATAGATTATAGTGATCAGACAATCATATACTTTGCAAAGTTTCCCCCTTGATAGTTCCAATATCCATCTGACATCATGCAAGGTATTATATTATTGAATATATTTCCTATGCTATATTTTATATCTACATAACTATTTTGTAACTATCAATCTGTACTTCTTAATTCCTTTACCTTTTTCACCTAGTCCCCTAACCTCTCTCTTATCTGGCAACCATTATTTCACTCTTAGTATCTCTGAGTTTGTTTCTGTATTTTGTTTGTTCATATTGATCTTTAGATTCCACATGTAAATGAAATAATATGGCATTCATTTTTCTCTGAATGACTTATTGTATGAACAACTATATCCCAAGAAATTAGATAATTTGGAAGAAATGGATAAATTACAATCTCCCAAAACTGAATCAACAAGAAACAGAAAGACTGAGCAGACTGATTACAACCAATGAAATTGAAGCAGTAACACAAACTTCCAACAAACAAAAGTCCTGGACTGATGGCTTCATAGGAGAATTTTTTCAAACATTAAAAAATAAACTAACACATATCCTTCTAAAATTATTTCACAAAGTTTAAGAGGAGGGAAAACTCCCAAGCTCATTTTATGAAGCTAATTCCAAAACCAGATAAAATTATAGATCAATATCCCCGAAGAACATAGATGCTAAAATTTTCACTGAAATATTAGCAAATTGGATACAACAATACATTAAAAAGATCATACAATGTGATCAAAGTGGATTTAGTCTTAGAATGCAAGGTTGGTACAATATCTGCCAATCAATTAACCTGGTATACAACATAAAAAATAGATGTATTTAAAAATTATTTTTATTAGAGAGAGAGGAAGGAAAAGGTAGAGAAAAAATATCGATATGAGATAAAAACATTAATCTGCTGCTTCATGCATGCCTCCTGCCAGGAATAGAACCCACATATGCTGATTAGAATCTAACCAGAAACCTTTTGATGCAAGGGATGGTGTCTAACCAACTGAACCACACTGGCCAGGGCCAAATAAACTTTCAACAAATGGAAGCTAGAAGACAAAAGTTTATTAATATATTGAAAAAATATTTTTTACATCTGTCAATTTAACTTTTTGAAACTTTCTACAATGAAAATTCCTAAATGCTAAAGAAAGTTTTTCAAACTGAAAGCAAATAATGTGAGAGCAACTCGCAGCTCCAGGAACAAATGAAGAGCATCAGAAATGGTAAGTATGTGACTAGAAATATTATATTTACTTTATGTTACTTAAAATACATATGGATGCTTAAAACAAAAACCATAACTTGGTAGTGTTTTTAATGTATATAGATATAAAAGATATAACTACTATAAAATAAAAGACAGCAAGGGTGAGAGATAAACATTTATTTTATATGGTGATGAAATTTCTTCATTTTATATGAAATAGTGCCATGTTAACTCTAAGTAGGTTGATATGTATATGTGATAAAATTTTTCACAAAGATGCCAAAGAAACTCATTAGGGAAAAAAAAACACACACGTTTTTTTCCAGCAAGTGGTTATGGGACATCTAAATATCTATATATTTTTTTAAAATTAATTATTTCTTCACACCACCTATAAAAATTAACTTGAAATGGATCATTACCTAAATGTAAAACCTAAAACAAGAAATCCTTTATGTGAAAACAAAAACAATAAGCTTTATGACCTTGAAGTAATTAAATGTATCTCACATAGGACACAAAAAGTATAACACATAAATTTTGTTAAACTGGAATTCATTGGAATTAGAAATGTATAGCCTTTAAAAATTCCCATTAAAAGAAAGAAAATGCAAACTGCACATTGGGTGAAAATATTATATATAATTAATAATAAAATAGATACATAAAACAATAGACAAAAGGTTTGAAAATTTCCATTAAAAACCTAAAATTTTGTTTAACATCATTAGTAATCAGAGAAATGCAAATTAAAACCACAAGGACATACCACTCCACAAGTTTTGAATTGGTTGTGGAACAACTGGAATTTTCATATGCTGGTGGTAGAAATGTAAAATGCTACAACTATTTCGAATAATGCTTTAATAGTTTCTTAAAAAGTTAAACATCTGCTTGCCATATAACCCTTCCATTTAACACATAGGGATTTTATCCCAAAGAAATGAAAAAAATATGTCCATGTCCACATAAAACTTTATACAGAAATGTTGATAGCAGCTATGTTTGTAATAGCTTAAAACTGGAATCAATCTAATTTTCCACCAATTGGTGATTAAATAAACACATTATATCTATACATGAAATAGCACTCAGCAATAAAAAGAAAGAAGTTATTGATATACACAAAAACATGGATGAATCTCAGAATCAATATTGTCTTTCCTTAGCTATTAACTAGAATCCTGGTGAATGAAATTCATGCATGGGTGGGGGAGGGGGTGTCCTTCAACACATTTTTTAATATCCACCCAAAGATATGTGTGTGTTTTTTAATCAATTTTTGAAAGAGAGGAAGAGAGAGGGAAACATCAATATGAAAGAGAAACATCCATCAGTTGCCTCCTCTATGCTCCCCAATTGGGGATGGAACTCACAATTTAGGTATGTGCCTGACTGGCAATCAAACCTTCCACCTTTTGGATTATTGGCTGATACTCCAATCACCTAAGCCACCCAGCCAGGACTTTTCTTACTTATTCTTAAAATTTCTTTCAACAACCTTGACCATCTCTCAGCTCATAATTAGACATTTTGGAGAACATGATTCTTCTTAATTTATCTATAAACTAGTGACCCAGTACATGAAATCATGCAAGACCTAGACCTAAGGGAAATCATGTGAGACCCAGAACCCCCCCTCCAATTCCCACAGGTGTCGGAGGACTTCCCCAAGTCCTGCTGTGCTGTGAGACCCAGAGTCAAGTCTCCAATCTCCCACACACTCCTTGCCATGCATACAGTTTCCTAAGACCGGTCTTTGGTTGTTATGGCATTACAGCCACTGGGTTTTTATTAAATAGAGGTGAAGTGACATCAACGCTTCCTCCTTCAACTTCTGGGCTACAGACATCAAATCCTCTGGTAACTGTTTGAGTTTTTCTCTATTTGTACAGGAGATTTTTCTGCTTGTTCTTTGTCCATTTAAGAGCCAGTTAAAAATACCAGTAAGTAAGAAACATAGTAAAATGGAAGAAAATAGGAAGACACTCAGAATTATTTAGGGAGAACTGGAAAGTATCAAATAACTCTAAATTCTGGGTATTTTTGACCTGTGTTTTTGAGTTTCATGGTGTTCTCTGTAGTACGCACTGGAGACCCTCACAGTATTGTCCATGGACTTCTGCCACAACCAGTGGCTTTAAAAGCTTCCCCAGGCATGCTCTTTTTCTTTTGTTTACTCTGTAGTTTTTCATAAATATATATCTATTTTATTATAAAATAATAAAATATATATTATTTTACATATTTATAGTTTACATGATTGTGTTTTAGAGATGTGTCTTTACCTGAACACAGATCGATCTTATTCTTTAACAAATGTTTAATAGTTTAACATATGCATCTTCCAAAATTTATCTAATTAATCTCTTACTAATTGTGATGGTTTATATTTTTGCCATTTTGATGAATGCTGAAATGATGATCTTTAGGTATATCTTTTAGTACTTGTATGACTATTCCTTTGTATATGTTGTATAATAAGAATTGCTGAACAAAACAAACCACATTATAAACTTTTATTGGGTTAAAAATAATTATATTAATTTTAATTTTCAACAAATTAATCAAACTGTCTGATTATTCAGGTACACACAGAAATTAAATAAAGCTAAGCCACTGTATTCCTTTGTTACTTTTACATAGTGTTTAAAGTAAATCAAACTCTTCTGATAAAACGTTGGATACATTGCATACTTGAACTTTATGAAATCCACAGGTGGTTATTCTAACGTTCAAAGGATACTACTCATGACCTGAGATGTAAGTGGATCCCCACTGTACAATCAGTTCTAGAACACCAAATGACCTTTATCTTACTGCCTTTTTAAAAAGTCTATTTCATGTACTAATATATAGAAGAACCACTAAATTCCATATTTCACATAAAAGTACCTGGGGCCATTAAATCTTGACTTAACCTTTCATTCTTCCACCTTTTTGACACACAAAAAAGAGAGGGTTCAAGTAGTACTATTTCATTAGCTTCTCTGCTGGACAAAGATGCCTTTGCTGATGGAGCGGAAATGCCTTGCCAATCCACATTCTATTGTCTTTAGAAGCTATTCAGAGTGGGAGCCACTGCCATTATGTGAATAAGTCATCCACGATCCCTGGGTATATTATCATCCCCTTGTGGAACATTTTTACCGATGATGAAATGTTATTATAGTCAGTGTCAGACATTCAGTCTTTATCAGTCTCATTCATGACAGTCCCTGTTAATCAGGCAGACTTGGGACAACTTCAAGGTGAGAATTTTCAATACATGGTCAAGTGGACCAAATGTCTTTCCCTCCATTGCTCAACCATTTTCTTTCTCTTTCATCATGACTCAGAGATCAATCTCTCTTTCTTGAGGACTGCAGTGGAGGAGTATAATGGTAACCTTGTTCTACTGAGATCTTAGAACCATCTATATAATAGAAATACATAGTTTATTCTCAAAAGAGAAATTAAGTCCCTAAAGGTTGGTACACATCCTTATCCACACAATTTCTGTAGAAGCAGTGCTATGCATTAAAACACTTGTGTGTTTTAGAACTGGAATTATTTTTTGGAGGATTTGAACTACATGATCTTTGGGCCAGAATCTTCATATCCAAAATGCATCAAGTGCTACCTTCCTTGCAGTGCTATTGTGAGATTTAAATGAGATAAAAATATAGAGATGCCTTCCTTATTATCCAGACCATTATAGGAGTCTAACAAACGTTCTATTCTCACTTCCACTCACGGTACACACATTTTTATGATTATTTTGACCCAAATATTAGTGTTATATCTGGGAATGGCAAAACATCATTGGTAACCCAGGTGGTTCTAAAATCTGAGGTCTAAATATCAGAAGTAAGACCCTGAGTCTTAATGGTTGGGCAGTGGAGGGAAATAAATTTGGTCCACTTGACTGTGCAGTAATTGCTCCTTTGCCTCATACCAATTTTGCTTTTGCCCACCTTATTCTGACTCACAGTTCTTCACAGATTACTCAATAGCTGTGCTGAGAGGTGCCTGCAGGATTTAGAGGACTGGCTGGAATACACACATGAACATGCCAGAATGTCAGGTCTCCACATTCAAACTGGCAGATTGAGCATGCATTATGTGTAATTATGCAAGTATTAGAATGAGGCTGACAGCCTTTCAGCTTCAAAGGAACAAGACAGGATTGGTGGAGCTCACAAAAAACAATATGGGCTCAATAGGAATAGATCCTTCATGGCAACAGATAATTCATGGAAATCCACAGGAACAAGGAAAACAAATTCTCACATAGCATATGTATTCTAGCATTTTTCAGTTCTTAATCAGCAAAAACAGGATAAACACATACATCATAAACCTAATGGTACTCAGAACTACATTTTCTACAAAAAACTTATGATCAATAAACTGATGCATATACCAACAAAAGGTTGTATGAGAAAACATACTTTAGATTAACATTGGGAAATTATAGTTAACAGAAAACTTTTATAAGAATATATTTACCCAGAAAGATTCCCCTAGACAAAGGGAGATGGAGTCAACTAGAAAACGCCTCAGCTCATTTTTTAAAATAACCCAGTAGGGGACAATAAGATCTAGGCAATATATGGGATAAAATGTAAACTACATAGAACTCAGCCAATGAGGAACTGGAGGAGGGAGGACTCTCATGCAATAACAAAAAGATTCCCTGTGCTAATTAAAGTGTGCTTGTACCAATGGGCACCCATTTTCAAGAACATGTTAAAAGTCTCATTTTCCAAAAAAAAGTATATGTTTATTATGAGGGAAAATATTAAGCAACAATAGCTGAAAGCAGTTATTCTTACTATTATTCAAGAGTAGGTTGAATAGTGTTAATGTTATGCCTACTATGTGTGGGTAATGTATTGAGAAGTTTACATGGGTTATTTTACTTAATTCTCACTGCAACCCCTTAGAGTAATTACAGTGACCATTCATGAAGGAAAGATGAGAAATCTGAGTCTCCTGGAGATTGATAATCCACAGTTACCCAGTTGGCACTCATAAGCTTTGAATCTACATCTATCTGACTACAAAGAATTTTTTTTCTAAACTAAATGTATACACATGATCAAATTAAAGTTGCAATAACAGTTGTGATATCTCAAGGAGCATAGGGAATATGTCTCTAAAACTGCATACTTCACAGAAATATTCAAGAGTTTATCTGTCACTTATGTATTTACTCTTTCCTAAAAATACTCTTGAGTACCTACTGTATACAAAAAAACCCCGATAGGCATTTCTGAATTAGAGTAAAAAAATCCAAGATTAACAATTACATAGACACAAGAGAAGCCATAATAAATATTATATTAATGGTTAAGTATTTTGGCTTTACCATGTGTTATTCATTGAAAAAATCTGTTATGACAAAATTATTATAATTATGACAATAATTGCTCTATAAATAGAGCCCTTAACAACAATATGTCAACACAGTTTGAATAGTATTGAGTGACCCACTCCTCCGCAATGGAAAAAATAATAATTTTTCTCATCTTACTCTAAGATAGCTATGTGAAGAATATATTCTCATCTCCACCACACAAAAATGAATGAGGGGGGTAAAGACACATATTTAATACCTTAATCAATAAAGAAATTTTAAAAAATGAATTGAGTGCGAGGATCAGCAAATGGTTAAAAACCCAGGCTCTAAATCCAGACTTTGGATTTGAATTTCGACTATCAATAACTAGCTGAAAGACCTGATACAATTTACTCAGGCTTCATTAAAGATGTTAGAGAGGATTAAATAATTTGATATATTTAAAGTGCTTACAAAACAAGCTAAATAATAGACCCATTGGAAACACACAATAGATGCTACCTGTTATTATTATTTCTTTAAATTATTTTCCTTCCTCGGGGTTTCATTACAATTCTTCATTCTAAAATACCCTATCTATTTTTTTTTTTTTGGAAAGAAGTAAATAATGAGAGAAAACTAAAGACATATTTCAAAATAGGGCTGCAAAATAAATAAAATCTGTTGAAAGCATGTGGTCATTAATTAGCTATGGTTTTTAAAAGAAGGTAAATAATCACAATTAATAAAAATCAGCAGCAATTATTTTTATAGATTTTATTAAAGCCTCGTAATAATTGTTAGTTAACTGAAGATTGTTAACAAACAATAATGAAAATGATATAATGATGAAATAAGGTGGGTGTAAATAAAATAAATATAGAATCTACAGTTTCATTTTCCACAGTTGTAGTTACTTATGATCAACCATCACCAGAAAATAGTAAATGGAAAATTCCAGAAATAAAAAATATGTATTTTAAATTGTGTCCCAGTCTGAAGAGCATGATGAAGTATCATGTCATCTAACTCTGTCCTGCCCAGTATGTGAATCATCCCTTTGTCCAGCACATTCATACCATGTATGCTATCTATATATCAGTCACTTAAGATCTATCTTGATTATCAACTCAGCTCTTGTGGCATTGTAGAGCTTGTGTTCAAGTAACTCTTATAGGAGCTTAACACTAGGTCACAATGCTTACATCATTCATCTCACTTCACCTTATCATGTAGCCATTGTGTTATCTCACATCATCATCATCATCATCATCAGAATGATTATAGTCCAACAGTGTTTTAAATGAGTGTGACAACATTTATTATAATACTAGAGGCCTGATACACACAAATGGGGGTTGGGGGAGCCCCTCAGCCCAGGCTGTGCCCCTTCACAGTCTGGGAGTCCTTGGGGGATGTTCAACTGATGCTCCCCATGGGGAGAAGGCCTAAGCCAGCAGCCAGACATCCTCAGCGCTGCTGTGGAGGCGGAAGAAGCTTCTGCCACTGCCACTGAGCTCACTAGCCATGAGTCTGGCTTCTGGCTCAGCAGCATCCTCCCTGTGGGAGTGCACTGATCACCAGGGAGAAGCTTCTGCATTGAGCCTCTGTCTCCTGGTGGTCAGTGAGCATCATAAAGACAGGTCATTTTGACAGTGGGTTGATTTGCATAATACCCTTTTATTATATAGGATATTGTTATACTTGTTCTATTTTCTTATTAGTTAACCTCTTATTGCACCTAATTTATAATTAAATTTTGTCACACATGTATGTATATGGAAAACCATAGACTTTGGTACTATCCTCGGTTTCAGGCATCCATTGGGGGTTTTGGAATATATCCTCCCAGGATAAGGGCTAATTACTATAGTGTACCATATCTTAGTTGTACCAGTCCTTTCTTATCCCAAACCACTCAACCATACATACCAATCAAATGAACAAGAACAATAAGAAAAGGGTTCTATTTTTTAAAAGGGTTCTATTTTTAAGGGGTTCTATTTTAAAGCTGTTTCTCACTTCGGTGACCAGAATATTCTGCAATGTGATAAACTGAGAAAGGACAAAATTAGCACTCCTGGAAGAGGCTCTTTTCAGAAGATTGTCACTTTAGAGGTCACCTTGGATTCTGTTTTATAACTGACTGATACCATGTCCTCATTCTCCCCAATTAGAATCACAAGATATTCAAATGGCCTGAAATGTCATCCCTATTTCCCAAGATGATTGTGAACTGACCTGGAGTGGAAAAGTGAGGTTATGTCTTATCTGTCCATCTCAACTTATGAGCCCTGGGTGCCCCCCTGCACTTGTGTAAAGGTCCCTACTTATTCTTCATGGACAAATATCCCCAGGATATTTTTCCATTGATTTTGTAGAAAGATGGAAGGGAGGAAAGTGGGAAAGAGAGACAAATTGATTGGTTGCCTCTTGCTTGTACCCAGACCAGTGTTAGGGATTGAAATTGCAACTTGCACATACTTGAGGTATGTGCTATTGGCTGGCAATCAAACCTGGAACTCTTTGGTCCTTAGGCCAATGCTTTACCCACTTGGGAAAACTGACCAGAGTGGAGGATATATTTTTGAATATTAAAATAGTTAACACATAGCACTCAATGTGAGCCAGGCACTGCTTTCAGTATTACATAGCTATTTACTATCCTTACAGCAAACCCGTGACTCAGATACATATCATCACTACTCCCATCTGAGTAACTTGCTCCAGGTGATATTCTAGTACAAAGTGGCATAACTGGATCTTAATCCCAAGCTGTCTGGTTCCCAGGTTTTCAACCACAAGCTGTCTAGCTCCCAGATTTAAACAATATGCTATATTGCATTAGCTTGAAGGGGTCCAGTTCACATGGCAGAACTTGGATCCAACATGAACCCATTCGATAGTATTTTCACTGCTGGGTTGGGCCAAGAACGAATTTAATAAAACATGTATTAATTCTCAGGTAATTGCTGGTTTCAAAGTACCAAAGCCTCATTCACTCGTATCTCAATATTAAGAAATTAATTAGGAATTCAGCAACCAAACTTTCCCCTACACTTTCAGTATCTGTAAAAGTGGGGATATTAATAGAAAACTTTTTCAAGGTGTTATACAAATTCACTAGGATCTTGGTGAAAGAAAGGAAGATAGAGAGATGATAGATAGATAGATAGGCAGTAGATAGGCAGAGAGATATAGCTTGGTGGTTGACATATAATAGGTGTCTGTGAATGGTTATATGTCATACATAATGGGTATGAATGATAGCACAAATTAAGCATTTAAGAGCCATAGATTGCGAAATATGGTTCCTGACTTTAAGAAATTCATAGTCTCACAAATCTGAAAAAAAGTCAAGAGAGAACGAACCTTTTGAAAGCTAGAGGAATATTTGTCAAATAGGCTCAGTACTATAGAGCAGCTATCAGGTTGACTTCAGGTTACTAGCCTTATCTCTACACTATCTCCCATTTTCTGTACTGTTTATAGCCAAAATTACATTATTCTATTGATTCTCTTCGTGTCTTAACCATACCATCAAATGCCATTTTCAGACTTCTCCCATTGGTGTTGTTCCCAACTCATAACTGTGAGAGCTTACATCTCTTATTAGTTCAGGGTCATTTTCAGATAGATTTCTTATTCCCAACAAGTTAACTATCTTTAATTATACATAGTTCACTTATATAGGGCCTCTACAAAATTATTCACATACAATGATGATTACCACTATTGCACTCTGACAATTTCTAATGGTTTATATTTGCAAATTCATTCACATTACATATTAGTGCTAATATATATAGGACAATATATATACTTTATCTTCTAAATATTTCTATTCAGGATTTTTTTATTGTGTACTCTTCTCAGATTGCTAATTTGCTTTTCTTCAAGAATGTTGCACATTTTTGAAACCTTAGGATATTGAGTGAAAAGACTGATGACAAATAAATCCTAGCTTTTAGGACACTCAAATTTGGGTCTTTTAACACCTCTAGGAATTTTAGAGAATTAGGTGCTCATCTCATTACCGTGATGAAAATCTATTGTTCCTCAAGGACTTTTCAGTAGATTTTGTAGAATAGGGGCTTCCTACTTATTCCTGTTTGTGAAAGATACTGTACTGACAAATTTCCATGATGAATTCTCCCGCATCTGCATTTTGAGTAATTTCTAATACCCTGGTATGGAAACGAGGAAAGCAAGTGAGGAAGAATTTTGAAAAAAGCTTATGAAAATAGCTGATTCTTCCTGCTGAGCCATCCCATACATAGAGTTTTGAATAATGCATGTTCCATAAATCTAAATGTCCCACTATGCCACATTTTAGAACAGGGAGAGAAAATAATAGCTACTGTCCACACTTATCACCAATAATAAATTGCAGAGCTCCTGTGTGTGGTGGCAATTAATGCAAAACACAACCCCAAACACATAACTAAATAAATAGATAGTTTGACTTTCTTGGGGGTTATCTCTCTTCCTCCTTCTTCCTCTCTCTAATCTCTAAATAGAAAATACATTTTTAAAAAAATCTCTAGAACACCCACCTTATTCTCTTTGAGATTTACAAATGGGCTATTTTTTTTTCCTAGGCAAAGCCCGGTGTGTGTGTGTGTGTGTGTGTGTGTGTGTGTGTGTGTGTGTGTAAGACAGAAAGAGAAATAAAGAAATAAACAGAGACAAAGAGACACAGACCAGAGACAGAAAGACAGAACCTGAGAACTCCCTGGCAGGGCATTGCAGTTGCAGAATTCACATGCACTAGTTGAATAGAGAAAGACAGTGGAGATAGGCACTGTACAGCTTTGGGAATCGAACAGGCATGCAAGAGCAAATTTTTAGAGAATGAATTTGCAAAGGAACGTCAGTGCTGATTACTTTCAGTTAGATTTTGAAACAGTTTACATAAAAAGCTTACCCTGTAAATCCTTCAGAAATTAAAAATATATTGAAATTTACATGGAAGTTAGATACTAAGCATGAAGCAAGACACACACACACACACACACACACTAAAAAACCTGTCAGTAGGTGAGAAGTTAAACTTTATCATCAATAACTGTTAGCAGCTTTTAAGGGACCTCTTGAATTCTGCTATGCCCAAATATTTATTGAGGTCAATATTTATTGAGATCCTTCGATTTGCAGACATTCTACCACTCAGTTCATATATTAGCTTATTTCATCTTCTCACCAACCCTGTTAAAAGGAGGAAACTGCATCAGAGAGACTAAATCACTTAAAGGCACACATCTGCTAGGTAGCAGAGTTAGGATTTGAATTCCTCTTAGGCTAAACACCAAGATTTATGCTTTTTGCATTCTGCCATACATAGTGCTGCCAGATAAAATATGGACCATCCAGTTGCATTTGAATTCTAGATAATTAACAAATATTTTTTTTAGCATAGGTATATCCCAAGTATAACATGAGATATACTTCTACCAAAAAGTATATCATTATCTAAAATTCAAATTTAACTGGACATGCTATAGTTTTATTTGGAAAGCCTGACACCCTTGCCATATATCTCCTCTGGATCCAGCTGCATATCTTTGAGAGGAAGCAAAGCAATAAAAGGGGAAAATCATTCTTCATAGAAAAGAGGAAATAGTATTGAGGCACCTATCTTATCCAGTCTCAGCATGTCCCTGTATGAATTTCAATCTAAAATGGAAATGGAGGACAGAAAATGGAGAATCACATGCATGCATCCTCAGAAGAATGGAATTTAAGAATCAAGAAACTGATTTCCATTACATGCTTTATTTATAGAACACAAGGTATCTCTGACTAATGAGCACCCACTAAGAATCTCTCCCCATCCTCAAGTCAATGAGCTTACCACTTGGACTCTGGCTGGACTTTCCCCAGCCCACCTAAACCCACAATGGATTTACCTGAGGTTCGCTATAGCACACATTTCCCAACTTGCAATCCCTCTGCTATTATAGAATAAACTCAATTTCTGATTATGACCATTTGAACTTTCCTCAGTTTGCCTCCTTTATTTAGGTTGACACCTATAAAGTGCATTGTGCTCTTAGGAAGATTATCAGACTTTGCATGATAATGTCTGCATCAAGTACAGCAATGGTGAGCCAGTTATGCCATAATTGGTAGGAATGACTGAATTTACAAGAATAATCCTGGATTTCAAACCTGCCACTTTGAAAATCAGATTATCTCTAAGCTCTAACAGTCTTTTACCTCTGTACTATACATATAATCATGCACTACAAATTTATTCCCAAAGATTTGTTTCTACCCCATTACACCTCTTCAGGATGTAGATGAATGCCTAGCTCCCATTCATAGGAAAGAAAAAAAATATATCCCTTTCTTCCCCAAACTGTGTTTCCAAGGTAAATATTTCTGTGTGTCAGAGTGCCACCTTTGGTTATCCAGCTGAGCTTTAAGTATTGCCCTTGACTATGCCCCCTCTGCACTGGGCACTGTTGCGTCTCAGACTGATATAGCTCTAAAGACATGAGTCATTCTTTCTAGTTTTCTTCATCTTTCCAAATTCTACCAGTCATAACCTATGTTTCTTCTGCCCCACTTGCCTAGCATTCAGCCTTTTTGCTCTCTTCTAGAAAACTAATATAGTTAATGTGTTGTTCATGGCCATCAAAGGGCTTTTTCCTTCCAGATAACATCTGCTTCCTTAAATTCTATAACACCTGTGCGTAGTGGGCTGGTAGTTGAAATATTCTAGATCAAGTAGATGTTTTCTTCTCATTTCTGTATTACATCAAATCAATGATGCCCAACCCCTCTCCATGTCATGTAATTGACCAACCAGGTTAGCTAGTTCCTCACTTCATCACACTATTCAATTTATTGAAGCGTGGTGTAATACAAAAACCAATTTCCCCCTATTCTTAATTGAAGTAGTTGATTAAATAGAAGTAGCCAAATCTGTTGTACAGAAACCTTGTTTAGTAATATAAGAAGTCATTAATAAAAATGACTCTATCATGAAAGTAAATCCCTGACTCTTATCTTTCATACCCCATACTCATCCTATAGATAAAAGGGTAATATGCAAACTGACCCTAATGGTGGCAAAATGAATGGGAATGACCAGCCACTATGATGTTCTCTGACACCAAGGGGCAGATGCTCAATGCCAGAATTGCTCCCTGGTGATTAGTGCATTCCCATAGTGGGAGCTCTGCTCAGGCACAAGCCTGGCTGATATATGTGAGCACAGCAGCTGGGGCAGGAGCCTCTCCCACCTCCTCAGTAGTGCTAAGGATATCTGACTGCAGTTTAAGCCAGCTCCTTATGATGAGCGGACCTAAGCTGTCAGTTGGGCATGGATGTCTGACTGCCAGCTTAGACCCAAACCCTCCAGGAGTGGGCCTAAGGTGGCAGGTGGACATACCTGAAAAGTCCCAGACTACAGGAGAAACCAGGCCAGGCTGAGAAACCCTCCCCTCCAGTTCATAAATTTTCATACACTGGGCCTCTAGTTCTTATATACAGGCAGTCCTCAGGGTATGTTGGAGATTCGTTCCTATGGTGTGATGTAACTCAATTTTCATGGTAAGTCAGAACACACCTACATAAGCACCTATGTCACTCACATGAAGCACATACAGTAGTACCTCGAGATACGAGTGCCCTAACAAAAGAGATTATCGAGATGCGTGCCCTCAAGCGAGCGATTTTTGCTTTGAAATACGAGCAACAGTTGAGATATGAGTAATCACACGGATCAGCCGGTTGCACACGACCCACCAGTATACCACAACTCGAGTGTCTCATAGTTTCTCATGCCTCAAGGTTACGGAAAGAATTAAACTCGTATCTCGAGGTACCATTGTACACAGCAGTAATGAAGTAAAACATTAAAATAAATAAATAAAAGAAAGATAACAATTCCTGACCTTTACTTGTGATAAATAATAAAAGACATAAAGCACATATGTATATATGTTGAAATGATGGAACTTCTCTTTTATTAATATTGTAAGTGGGAGATAGTGATGTAACTACAAAACAACATTAAGTTGAGTCCAATGAAACTCGAAGACTGCCTCTATTTTTAAAGAATCGATTCAGATAAAGCACTCTCTTTGGCATCTTTTCTTACCTCCAACAAATTCCCTCATTTATACCTCCATTGTATCACTGTGTTATCTACTGTAGAACTGTGGGTAAAGTAACAAACTTAGGAGCTAAACTGCCTAGATGCAAATTCTGACTACCATTTGATAGTTGTATGACCTTGAATAGATTAACTTAATCTGTCTAAGCCTAAATATCATATCTGTGAAATGAGACAATAGTGCATAGAACAGGGTCTGCATGCAGTAAGCACTGCATACCTGCTTTCTGTTAGTACTTATTTTATACTAGAGGCCAGGTGCATGAAAATTTATGAACTGGAGGGGAGGGTTTCTTAGCCTGGCCTGCCTTCTCCTGTAGTCTGGGACTTTTCAGGTATATCCCCTCAGCCCAGCCTACACCCTCTCCAATCCAGGACCCATTAGGGGATAGCCAACTGCTGGTTTAGGCCCGATCCCAGGAATCATGCCTATGTTGGCAGTTGGACATTCTTCTCACAATTCTGGAACACTGGCTCCTCATTGCTCACCTTTCTGCCTGCCTGGTTGTTCCTAATTGTCCACTGCTGCCAGCCAGGTCACCCCCGACTTTTCTATACCTGCCGTTCTCGTCACTCCTGCCTCCTTTTGCTGGCCTGGTCACCTCTTACTGCCTTCCCTGTTGGCCTGCTTGCCCCAACTAGTCCCCTCTTCCAGCCTGGTTTCTCCCAATTGCCCCCCCCCAGCCTAGTTACCCCTCACTTCCCCCCTCACTGCCCTACCTGCTGGCCTAATTGTCCCCAACTGTCCCCCTGCTGGCCTTGTCACTCCTTGTCACCCCTGCAGCCTGCTGTTCACTCATTTGGTTGTCCCTTACTTACACCTTGCTGGCCTGATTGCCCCACGCAACCTGCTTGTTCAGTCGTTTGGTCATCCCTCACTAACCACCCTGCCGGCCTGGTTGTAGGCAGCCATCTTTGTGAGAACATGGTCATCAATTTGCATATTACCTTTTTATTATAAAGGATATATGTTTACACATCCATTTTCCAATACTATGAGGTTTTGGAGGGTACAAAATGTATGCAACTTATGTGTAGCATTTAGTCCCTTGCTCATAGTAAGCACTTAATGTTTATATAACAATATATTCCCACATATGATTTTAATGAAAATGTGAAAATATAGTATATATTACATAAATATTTCTCTATATATGCATGTGTATATATACATCTATAAAATAGTTTTTCTCTCTTTTTACCCCTATGTTTACTATAAAAAACTTGATAATAAAAGATTCCAGTTTCTATATTCCCAAAACTAAGTCCAAGAATGTCCACCTGAAGTATATTAAAAAGTAGGTCACATCTGCTTTCCCTGTGCCCTTTGCAGCAAAGCTTTATATCAATGGGCATCCAAGGCCTTCATATTTTCCCTTTCTCTCTCCACTTCCTTTGCCTGACAGCTGCTTCAGCCACCACTGCCCAAGATCATTATCTTTTTTGCTCTACTCTTTAGGGGCTTTCTTATTAGAAATATAACCCATTATTGTGAGCTAATGTGTACATGGCTGACACTCACTTCGTCTTCCCAGCTAAGTGACCCACTGAAGTTTACATAATATTCCAATTACATTTCCATCACAAAATGACAATTGAATTTCACCCTGAGGTGAAAGAAAAAGGAGGGATAAGAAGGGAAATGAAAGAACTCTTAAATTTCATTATGTCAATTTAAATTCAATAAATTCATTTGTGTTCTGCATAGTAGGAGGCAAAAAAAGGCTCCCTGGTCTCCCAGAGTGGGACACTTAGTAGACATCTATGGCCCTGACCTCAAAGGTATTTAGATTCCAAAATCAATGACACCAAATAAATGTCTGCAATCCAAGAATGCACACCAATAATCTAAGCATTCTATTGTGTCCATTACTATTTTTTAAAATATATTTTTATTGATTTCAGAGATTAAGAAAGAAGGAGAGAAATAGAAACATCAATGATGACAGAGAATCATTGATTGTCTGCATCCTGCATGCCCCACACTGGTGATGAAGCCTCAGCCAGGCATGTGTCCTGACCAGAATTGAACCATGACCTCCAGTTTCATAGTAAAATGCTCAACCAACTGAGCCACAATGGCTGGGCTGTGTGCATTACTATCTGTAGAGAGTGTGGCAGAGAGAAAAAGAAGTGTTGGGTGAACTGCCCACAATATGAAATCATGCATATTTTTTGTAAATATCAAATATAATCTACACCAATATTTTTAGGTTTAATTATTACCTTCAAGTTCAGAAAATTGAAAACATACACTTCAAATATTTATATAATTCTCCCTACCCTAGGAAAATGCTCTATTTATGATAGAGACTTGATTTACATGACCAATCTGGTAGTGTTGTCTATTCATAGCTGTTTCTGGCCTTTTCTGATCCCAACATACTCCTCTTTATAGGACAAAATGATGCATAGTGCCCTACTAGTTGCCCCCATAGAGAATGATTTTATTGTCTTGTGAAAACACAGCTGAATGTTATACTGCCTTTCACAATGAATAGAAATGAAGAATTAATTCACTGTTTGAGATTGGGTGGGGTCTTTGATAAGATAAAATGAATAACAAATTTATCTTGTTATAAGGGACTAATAACAGTTTACTTACTCCTGAAAAAGCTCAACAGTGAATTGGCTGATATATAAATGTCCAAACCTAACAATGAGAAAAGGGTAAAATGATAAAAGACCCAATATAACTCTCATCCTGGTGGCCTATTTCTCAGTGAGCTGAATATGGATAATTATGCTAGGTCCTGATTTAATCTCAACTTTAACAGTAGGCAAACTTCAACCGTTTTACTTATGGTGATTATAGAAACCCGATATTCTCTAACTACTAGCTTGGGAAGCACAAGAAAAAGCACTGAGGTACATTGAGCCTTTTCCAAATAAGTGAGCAAACAACACAAGAGTTGTCAATGAGCTATCCCTCTCTTCAGCAAGAGCTCATTATTCTTTTCTGGTTCATGTACTCTAATCAAAGATACCACTCAATAGTGCACAGGGTGTGGAGAAAGAGACAGAAGATAGAAGGAACATGAATGTGGGCACATATCTGCTTTTATATTTAATATTGTCCAAGAGAAATATAAAGGCATTTGTCAGACCAGCCCTTTTTGCACTGTCATATGCTATGACTGCCAAGAAACATGCACACACACACATAAACAAAATATTCTGTAGTGTTGTATGCAGAAGTATCAGGAGGGGTATATTTGAGAAACTGGCTAATCACAAGCATCTACTAGCTCTGCATTTGCATTTATACTGGTACATCAACATTATATTAAATATATCAAGAGTCAATAGAGTCACGGAATCTTAGAGATGAGAAAGATTTTTAAAATTGTACCATATGATATATATATGTATATGTATATATGTATATATATATATATATATATATATATATATATACATATATACATATACATATATATATGTTTTTTTAAATATTCTTATACAAACTACTAGAGGCCCAGTGCATGAAATTTGGGCATGAGCGGTGTCCCTCAACCCACCTTGCACCCTCTCCAATTTGGGATGCTGCAAGGTGGTCTGACTTCCCTCTCACAATCCAGGACTGCTGGCTCCCAACTGCCCACCTGCCTGCCTGCCTGATTGCACCTAACCAACCCCCTGCAAGACTGATCAATGACCAACTACCCTACCTGATTGCCCACAAATGCACTTCTCTACTGGCCATTTTGTGGTGTCCATCTTGTGTCCACATGGGGATGATCATCTTTGACCACATGGGGATGGCCATCTTGTGTGTTGGAAGGATGGTTGATTTGCATATTACCTTTTTATTATATAGGATTTGTGAGCAAGGCAGTGGTTGATACCAACTATGCTGTGTATATATTTGCCCCTGTTTTTCAGCTTGAAGGTGTAGACATATATAAATGTTATCAGTATCACAAACACCATAGCATTAGTATAAAACTCACATGACATATTTTGGTTGCATTATTAAAATATTTACTTTTAACATGGGAAATGGTAGATGGGATTTTTATCTTAACCCAGAAATGTGCTAATTTTATATTAACCCTGTAGTGTGCTAATATTTTTACTCTAATTAGGGTGGGTGAAAGGAGAAAGGAAGTAGTGTCACTTGTGGGCTTATTTGGCCTTTTTATTAACACCTCTATTTATTAAACAATAGTGTAAAAACAATAAAGTAAAACAGAATCTAGAGCTCTGTAGTATCACCCTTTACTAAATCATTTAATTAAAAAATAGTATAATCTTGATAATTTATGTTTTTGTTTTCTTGTTTTGTTTTTATTTTTTTAATTAAATCTTTATTATTCAGATTATTACATTTGTTTCTCTTTTTTCCCTCCATAGAACCCCTCCACCCAGCTTCCACCCTTCCCTCTCTCCCATTGATCTCATCCATAGGTGTATGATTTTTGTCCAGTCTCTCCCTGTACACCCCTCATCCCTTTCCCCCTGAGATTATCAGTCCACTCCCTTCCTGTGCTCCTGATTCTATTATATTCACCAGTTTATTCTGGTCATCCAATTTTGAATTCACTTAATTTTTAGATTCACTTCTTGATAGATATGTATTTGTTGTTCATAATGTTTTGGCTTTTACCTTTTTCTTCTTCCTCTTCTAAAAGAGTACCTTTCAGCATTTCCTATGAGACTGGTTTGGAGTTGATGAACTCCTTTAGCTTTTTCTTCTCTGTGAAGCTCTTTATCTGCCCTTCAATTCTGAATGATAGCTTTGCTGGATAGATTATTTTTGGTTGTAGGTTCTTGCTATTCATCACATTGAATATTTCTTGTCACTCCCATCTGGCCTGCATCCTTTCTGTTGAGAAATCAGCTGACAGTTGTATGGGTACTCCCTTGTAGGTAATGAACTGTTTTTCTCTTGCTGCTTTTAATATTCTCTCTTTGTCTTTTGCTCTTGGTATTTTAATTATGATGTGCCTTGGTGTGGTCCTCTTTGGATTCTTTTTATATGGGGTTCTGTGTGCTTCCTGGAATTGTAAGTCTATTTCTTTTACCAGATGTGGGAAGTTTTCAGTCATTATTTCTTAAAATAGGTTTTCATTATCTTGCTCTCTTTCTTCTGGCACTCCCACAATTTTGATGTTGGTACTCTTGAAGCTGTCCTAGAGGCTCCTTACATTATTTTCACATTTTTGGATTCTTTTCTCTTCTTGCTTTTCCAGTTTAGTATTTTTTGCTTCTTTATATTTCAAATTTTTGACTTGATTCTTGCCTTCCTCTAGTCTGCTTTTAGGACTCTATAATATTTTTTATTTCAGTCAGTGTATGTTTAATTTCTAGTTGGTCCTTTTTCATCTTTAGTTGGACCTTTTCCATCTCTAGTTGGATCTTTTGCATCTCTAGTTGGTCCTTTTTCATTTTCTCTTAGCTCTTGCTAACTTTATCCAACTTATCTAGCATATTCTTGAAAAACCTTATAAGCGTGGTTTTGAACTCTATATCCAGTTGTTTTTTTCCCTCCATTTCTTTTGTTTGTGATCCCTTCCCTTGTCTTGGCATTTTCACTATGCCAGGGAAACTTCTGTGTTGAATTCATCCTTATGATACCAGACTTGCAAAACCACAGAAGCCTCCCTGTTGAACTTGGGATGGGTGGAGTCTCAGGGCTTAAGGGACCGCCTTGCCTTCCAGTCGGCCCTGCCCTCCATGGCGCATGAGTCTCACATGACTGGGTAATTCCTGGAGAGGTCCTTGTGCACATGCCTGCAGTGCCTCTAACCGCTGCCTTTCCAGCTCCCATGTGCACCAGGACCACATGAATCTAGGTCTCCAGGGTTTCACCCGAAACAGGGGCTTAGTGGAGTCAGAAGTGTCACAGTTGGGAGGGTCTGTCTCCCACCCACTCACGAAAGCCAGCAGCACAATCAGCAATCTGTCCTCTGCATAGTGCAGTATGCACCACCACCAGACCTCTGATCTTTTGCGACTCCCCTAAATTTCCGTGCACCTCTCCCTTTTCACAGACCAAACTCCCCCCGTATGAGTTTCGGCTGGATCTGGGGTTTAGTGTCATAAGATAAGGGGTTCAATGCCATTGGGAGTCTCTGTTTCCCTCCCGCCAATGAAAGCCAGCCAGGTACTCTGGCACTGGCTCTCTCAGTGTGCATGTCTCCATACCTCAGCTTTTTGCAGCTCCTCTGGGTTTCTGTGAGCCCCTCTCTTTCCTTCTAGCTGTAGAACTTTCACTCAGCCAGCTTTCCTGTGGTTCTGGATGATGTCCGTTCTGTCTTTTTGTTGTAGTTTTGAAATTGTTGTGCGAGGCAGCAGTATAGGTGTTTACCTATGCCGCCATCTTGGATTTTCTCGGAGAATTTATGTTTTTTGAATAATGTCTCTTGTGGTGGGAGGGAATGATTTGCCATAAGTGACATGGAGTGTTTACATTTATAATTTCCTTGTTTTTCATGTTTGGGAATGGAATCAAAGGAAAAAGGATCAGGCAACAGTTGTAGCCCCAGATATCACTTATGGCATCTTTCCTGGTCATCTAAAGTACACTTGTAGAATACCGTCCTGCTCACCGGTGAAATATGATCATTCAGGGGTATAAACCAAAAGTGTGAGGCAATGTTTCAATGCTTTGTTCAATAGACCCTGAAACTGGCCCAATCTGGGGCCTTATCTTCTTAAGTATTTGGAGTTAATCACTAGGTAATTCTGTGAAATAAAAGCTATAAATCCTAGATATAAATTTAGGAAGTGAAGTTTCCGATGGAATAAAAAGCAATGCAATAATTCAAATTTAGGTACTAAAACTATGTGTTTTTAAAGGCTTAAAGCGTTTTTTACTTAGGGTGTCATTATCTTCAGAGTCCTGAGCATGAAGCACATGTAAATGTCTGGTCATCCTCCAAGTGACTAGGTTGTTTAAGAGTCAAGTGCTGTTGCCTGGCAATCAAAATTAGACTATACTCTGCAAACCCTATAACAAAGGGGAGATCTGATAGTTTCTCTCCAGTAAAATCTAAAGTGAATAGATGAACACTTGGACTATGCAAATGCTGCTCTATCTACCTGCCACCTTACAGATTTCCTGTTTTTCCTCTGACTTGCAGTCCAAAGATTTCTCTCTGAGGATCCTTGGTTTTCTTAATATTAGCATGTGCTGCCCTCGACTGATAGGAGCTATAACCCTTAATGTCATTTAAGGTGAAGGCCTCTTCACTTCCTTTTCAATGGGACAGAAATGTCAAGAGGCTGTATTAAAACTTGCTTGTGTGTGCGCACGCACATGTGTTTTCATTTACACCTCCATTATTGATAAATAAATGTCTCAATGTAAATAGCCATTTATCTAATCAGAAAGCAATTTGTTCTTTTAAAATTTCAAACTGTTTTATACATATAGTATACAATATTTAGTGTATATCACATAATTCTTCCAGTTAAAATATAGAATTCAGTGGTTTTAGTATGTGTATAAATGCATGCAATCATCACCATAATCAATCTTAGAACACTTTTGAGATAAACCTTGTACCCTGATATAGCACTGTCCCCAGCATCAAATAATCACTAATCAAATCACTGTCTCTATAGTTCTGACTATTCTTGATATTCCATATAAATTGAGTTACATATCATGTTATTTTGTACCTGGCTTTTCTCATTTTGCATGTTTTCAAGGGTCATTTATGTTATAGCATATGTCAATCAGCATTCCATTATTTTTTATGGACTAATAATATTTATTGTATGGTTAGGTAGAAGACATCTTGCTTATATATTCATCCATTGATGGATATTAAAAATAGTGCTGTACAAGCATTCATATATAAGTTTTTGTTTGAATACTTGTTTTCAATTATTTTGGTTATAATCCAAGTATTGGGATTACTTGGGCCATATGTAATTCTATATTTAATCATATTCTACTGTGGCAGTACCATTATACATTCTTATCAGATGCTAAAATTTAAAACTGGAAAATTAGTCTTTAATCATATCTATGCAGGTAGGATTAAAATAGTGGCATTTCCCTTTTACAATCTAGACATTAATGCACAAATGGTTTTCATGCATTCTGGTCTTATCCGGCAAGAAAAATATTTACCTTTACATAGATTTGGAGACCAAGAAAGGATCCAGGACTCACAAGCTGTATAATAGAATAGAGTGGGAGTTAGGGCTAAAGTAGTCCAAGGATGGATGGGAATAAAGTAATCAGACCAAAGTAATTTACCACCACTATACTTAAAATGGTCCAGAAATGGGAAAAAATAAAGAAATGACAGAAAGCAGTTATTGGAGTATGACTTTGGAGAGTTTAAACCTAGTATTATAATTTATTAAATATTGTCGTACTTAACAAAAATGTACAGATATAAACCAATATAAACTTGTTTATCCTTAAACTACAAATGATTAAAATCCTTACCTTTAATGCTGCTGCATTAATTCAAATATTTTACATGTAAACAATAAATGCAATTTTTGACCCTTAAATGCAGTTTTAATATAAATAACAGTATCTAATTACTAAATCTTTTCTAATAATCCCTTTTTATCTATACATTTCATCCATTGCCACCCCCCTCCCATAATTATGCTAGGTAATTTGGGAATTCAAAGGAAATGGAGATAATGAGGAGTTTTAAGTTTATATGGTACATAGGGTAAATACACTATAATCCAAGAGAGAGAATAATCAACTGACAGCATGAATGATAAAGGCATCAGTTATGGAACTTTGAGAAGTCTGATAAAACAGGCTTCATGGAAGAGAAAGACGGGCTCACATATTTATAAGGAAAGGGGAAGAGTCAACAAATTCAAACCCTAAGCACACCATGAGCAGAATCCAAAAGGCAGGAGGTGAGGACTGAATGTTCAGTAGACAGATTGTAAAGTCCTCTGTCAAGTAGATGGACTCATGTGAGAAAATAACAAAATGTATGGCTTGAAAATAGCCTGTGGTCAGATAAACTTGTATTTTAAATATCAGGTTCAAGCATTCTACCAAAACAAGGGTCTCCTGAAAAACTTAAAGAATTGGTAAGTTACCATTGAAACATGTTTTTTTTTTTAATGCCATTTAAGGATAGACTGAAGGCCACATAGAAAAGAGAGAAAAAGGGATGGGGGTTATTGCAAGAATTCAGCACTCTGATAATGAGGACCAGCTTTCTGGAGACAGAAATGAAAAAAATGAAATAGGCAGAGAAGTGGCAGCAGTTGTGCGTGGATTAGATGTAGTGGGTAAAAAACAAAGTCAAAACAACGCAAATTAAATAATAATAACATTTGAGAGTGGTATTGTGGATATTTTGAAATTATTGTAGAGTACCATCTCACACCAGTCAGGATGGCAATCATCAACAAATCAACAAAGGACAAGTGTTGGTGAAATCACCATAACTAAGATGCTGAAATAGCCCAAGTGTCCATCAGCAGATGAATGATCAAAAAACTTTGGCACATCTACACAGTGAAATATTATGCTGTGGTAAAAAAGAAGGAAATCTTACCATTTACAACAGCATGGATTGAACTGGAGAGCCTAAACCAGTCAGAGAAAGATAAATATCACATGGTCTCACTCATTTATGGAATATAATGGACAACATAAACTTATGAACACAAACAGATCAAAGATAGAGAAGCATTGGACAGATAGATAAACCTCAGAGGGAAGGTGGCAGGTAAGGGAGAGAGATCAACCAAGGGACCTTTGTGCATGCATATAAGCATAACCAATGGACACAGACAATAGGGTGGTGAGGACATTAGTAGGGGAGGCAATGGAGCGATAAGGACACATATATAATACCTTAATCAATAAAGAAAAAAATAAAATAAAAAGCTGAGTCTTTGGGAACATTCACCACCTTCCCTAAGTCCTTAAATAAGCATTTCCTTTGTATCAACACGCATTATTTGACAATTCAAAAGAAATGGCAGGAGGTGGGTTTCAAGGAAAGAGAAGGAGCAGAATTTAAAGTTGGGTTGTAAAGTCTCACGCTGGGAAGCACAATTTTAGCCAGTATCCTCGTGCAATGAAGGACTAAGCAGGTGCAATATCAGGTTCACTGGATTACCTGAAAGAGGGAAGTGGAGGGATGCACTTTTTCCTCCTGCAGCACTTTAGGAGACTGTTTTAGTTTTTCTTCTCATAATGGACAGAATTGATACCTTCAACAATCCTGCAGTATAATCAATGAGTCACTACCACTGATATAGTAGTCGTGATCACTTGAAATCCTTTAATTAAGGTTTATAATCCAAGTGTTCACTTTGTGAGTATAATTATAAAATATCAATGTTTTGTTTTGTTTTGAATTCAAATTGATGAAATAAAATCTTCATATTTCATTAAATAAAGTTGCTTGATTTTCTAATTGTTGTACTTTGAGTATTCAGAGTTTTAGGTAATATTTGCACTGCATTCTATGCTCTTTAATAATAAAAACAACAAACTAACCCCGAATGAGCATTAGACTTATGTGATGCTCTAATTAACCTTCTAAATTAACTCCTATTGCATCTTTACCTACTGTTCTTTTCCATACTGCTAGAGACATCTCTAAACTAATTTGAAAAAAATAAATCACACACATACAAACTATTCAATTGCAAAATTTGTTTGTTGAGGGCATTTTCGCTCTGAATATAACTTGTTTTTGCTTCAGGATGAAGGAGGGAAATACAAAGCTTCAGTCCTGGGAGTTCCAAACTGTAAGAATACCAGAAGGGCTTCCATAGTGATGGCATTCAGGAATAGTGTCAAATGAGGTGAGCAGTGCCCCAGTTTTTTCCTCATCCCTACAATCTCTGCTACCTCAGAAGTAAAGACAACATGAAAACCCGGATATCTATTATAAGAACTCTGACATCTAG
Source organism: Lasiurus borealis (assembly GCA_004026805.1). Classification (NCBI taxonomy): domain Eukaryota; kingdom Metazoa; phylum Chordata; class Mammalia; order Chiroptera; family Vespertilionidae; genus Lasiurus; species Lasiurus borealis. The sequence goes on along the minus strand of PVJN01009613.1, from coordinate 6,023 downwards.
TTTGGTCCATTAAGGATATAGAAATGCACATTAAGTGTGGATTTAGGGAGACATATCAAGGTTACTATGTACTACTTACTGAATCTGAGAGCAGTTCATATTTGAAGCCTGTGGCCCACCCAAATCCCACGCTGAAAGAACCTGTCCATTTACAACTGCTTCTATCATGAAGGCAGTCTGTCATCATGGCCTTTAATTCAAGAAATTTCTGGCAGATTAAATCCACCTCTAAACTACCCAGTACCTATAACTATTTGGGGCTTTCAAGATCCACCTAAGGTATTGGGGAAAGTTGGAACCTTAGTAGATGTTCTTCATAGCTTTTTATGGGAGAATTTATTTTTTGCTCCTAAGAAAGGGACATTATTGTCTCAGGCAAGCTTTAAAGTGAGTCATGAAACAATATTGATCTTAAGAAACGTAGAATAGAAAACATAGGAACTATTTCTCTTTCTGAATCCCAGCAGAGTCCATCATATGTAACAAAGATTATATAGAAAAGGATGGATGAGGAATAGTTAGTGTTTATTGTTTATATCATGAAATTGCATGGGATTATTTCTTTATTAGATAGAAATGTAAGGCAGTACTGTATTAAGTATTTTAAGAATGTTTTATAATTTTTATGCTAGTGGAAAATTTTAGTTAGTTGGAATTCTGAGTTTATTCTGTTAATAAATGAGGGAGGCAGGGGTAAGTGCAAATAAAGTATTAATCTAGTAAAATATTTTCTCTTTTTTTGTCTTCTGCCAACTGAAAGAGCTTCTCTGTCAGTGCCAGGAGGAGCCTGGTAATGATTAATTGATTTAGCTTAAACTAAGGCAGTGTGTGTATAAGCAGCAGAATAGTGTGAGGGACAAGGCCATGTGTTTATGGGGAAACTTTGTTTGGAGACTCTTTGTAATAGAGAAAGGGTGGGGGTGAAGAAGAGAGATAAATGGCTCTACAAATGCATGTGTCCACAAAGAAGTACATTATTAAGGGGGGGGTCAAGTTTTCAAATATCTCCTAATCCTTATATATGTGAGCACAATTTTCCTTTACCTTTTAAAAATTACCTCTTATCTAACTACTGGAAAAATTATCGTATATTGATTTAGTTTTGAAACTGCCCCATGGCTCTCCCACAAGTTTGAAAAAGTTACTAAAATGTTACATTCTGATTTCTCTAAAAATGGAAAATCTTTAACAAAGGGTTGCTATGAAGTAACACCCATGTGATAATCTTATGTCAAAAGAATATTGCCTGGCTAGAGTGAGAACAGTGTAAGATTTCATTCTCACATGTGTGGAGAAACATCTCCATTCATAAGGCTTGGAATGTTCAACCTTCTTGTTCTAGTGGAAATGTAAAATGACAAAAGATGCAAAGATTTTGCATTTTCTTTTGTTAGGTTGGTAACTCCTTGACCTAATTAATAGGATTGCTAATGAAATCACATTACAATTCTACTTTAAGGGTATTACATGTCTCCTTTTTTCCCCATTGACCTCTCCCCAGCCACCACCACCCCCAGCACATGCCATCATTTCCCCCTTACATCTGTATCCATTGGTTATACTCATATGCATGCATACAAGTCCTTTGGTTGATCTTTTATCTCCTTACACTCTGTCTTCCCTCGTAGGTTGGACAGTCTGTTCAATGCTTCTATGACTCTGGAATGCTTCTATTTTGGTTCCTCAGTTTATGTTGTTCATTATATTCCGCAAATGAGTGAGATCACATAATATTTATCTTTCTCTGACTGGCTTATTTCACTTAGCAAAAGTCTCTCCAGGCCCATCTATGCTGTTGCAAATATTACTTCTTTTTTATAGCAGCCTGGTATTCCATTGTGTAGATGTACCACAGTTTTACAATCCACTCATCTGCTGATGGGCACTTAGGCTGTTTCTAAATCTTAGCTATTATAAATTGTGCTCTTATGAACATAGGGATGCATATATTCTTTCTGATTGGCATTTTTGGTTTCTGGGGATTTATTCCTAGAAGTGGAATTACTGGGTCAAATGGAAGTTACATTTTTAATTTTTTGAGGAAACTTCATACTGTCTTCCACAGTGGCTGCACCAGTCTGCATTTGCACCAGCAATGCACCAAGGTTCCTTTTTCTCCACATCCTCACCTGCACTTATCCCTTATTATGTGTCTCTTGGCCTTCTGAATGTCCTCTTTCAAAAAGTGTCTATTTAGGTCTGTTGCCCATTTTATAAAAAAAAAATATTTAATTGAGTTTTTACAGAGAGGAATGGAGAAAGATAGAGAGTTAGAAACATTGATGAGAGAGAGACATCAATCAGCTGACTCCTGCACACCCCTTACTGGGGATGTGCCCACAACCAGGGTACATACCCTTGATCGGAATTGAACCTGGGACCTTTCAGCCCTAAGGCCAATGCTCTATCCACTGAGCCATACTGGTTTTGGTTGTTGCCAATTTTTTGGTTGTATTGTTTATCTTCCTTTTGTTAAGATGTATGAGTTCCCTGTAAATTTTGGAAATTAAACTCTTATCGGATGTAGCATTGGCAAATATCTTCTCCCATGCAGTGGGCTTTCTTGTTTTGTTCATGGATTCTTTCTCTGTGCAGAAGCCTTTTATTTTGATATAGTCCCATTTATTTTATTTTGTTTTATTATTTTATTTTAACCTTACTTTCCATTGCCTTATAAAGTGTATTGGTAAAAATACTGCGATGACAAATGTCTGCTATTTTTCTGCCTAGGGATTCTTCTAGGATTTTTATGGTTTCCCATCTTGTGTTAAAGTCCTTTATCCATTTTGAGTTTATTTTTGTGTATGGTATAAGTTGATGGACTAGTTTTTTGTTTTGTTTTGTTTTGCATCTATCTGCCTTAAAAATAACCTTGTTATGAAAAGTTAAAATGAAAATTCTATTTTCCAAATATATTAAAACTCTTGGACAAAGCACCATTCTTATATCTTTACTAGAAGCCCTTGCAGCCCCAGTTTCATCTGGAAAGTTGTCCAGAAGGATGTCCAGAAGGTTATTCTGCTGTCCAGTCTAATTAGCATATTACACTTGTATTAATATAGATTTTCAAGGATACAGGTTAAAGAAAGAGAAGAATCTTAAGTTTAATATTTTCTAAAGCTGTAGACACAATTCAGGAATCTTATCAACTTAAAGAGAAAGTATTCAAAGTGGTCAAAATCTTGACAGAGGTTTCAAAATTTTAATCATAAAATAGAACTGGATGGAGTTATGTATCTATTTATATAGAATTAGTTCTTCATGCTTAACCATTGGAAATGAAAAGCTGGTATTGCTTAAATTTAATATTTTTAACATATTTGATGAACTATGAATCTAAAACCTTATAAAATACTTGATTATTTAAAACCCAACAATGAAAATATTTAATTCCTATATATATATTTGTTAAAAGCAGTACTATTGCATGACTGTACATGACAATTATTTTTCTGTACTAAAATATTATGTTTCTAAAAGTACAAATTGTACACAATAAATTGTTACACAGTGAAAAAATGAAGAATATACATACATGAACATCAAGTGTGCTTAGAAATATCTGGTACTAACATTTCTTGTAGCACCTCTCTGTGATTATCTTTTAACAAAGTTTAATGGATTTAGTTCTCAAGAATTTTGCTAAATTAAATGGCTAAGATAATGGTCATGTTACTGCATTGCTTCCACTAATAAATCTAGTCTTACTTACTCCAATGATGCTGATAGTTAACATTTATTCAACAATAACTTGGGCCAAACATTTAAACTTGGGGTATTATAGCCTCATAGTAGCCCTCAGAGGGTGGTTTCATTTTTCACAAAAGGAAACTGAGGCCAAGAAGGGATATATTAATTGTGTAAAGCCACATGACAAGTTGCTTGGCTAAAATTAGAAACTAAGTCCACCTGATCCTAAAGTTCATTCTTTCCTGCTCCCTGCCCAGTCACTCTCTGCTAGTGTAGTCCTCTGTGACATTTGTTTTTACGTCTCTAGTTTTCTGCGAGAAAACAGACCTGGGTGTTTCTGTTTGCATCAAGTCTTTGAAAAGACCATCAATACTCATTACTAGAGAGTTCTATATGTCTCTTCCAGGAGACATGCTTGATTTAAGGATCTTTGCTTTATATGTTTTCATTTTCTTTTTAAATTTATTATGAGTTTTTATTATCAATATTGAATTTATGATCTTAGTAATCTTTATTTAATTTCCCATTGAACAGCTCTATAACATTTTTAATGACTTTAAAATTTGATAAAATCAGTAACAAACTAAAATAAACAAAAAAAAAATGTTTGAGTGATTAAAGTATGCCAGAACTAGGCTTGGGATTTGGGATAGAGTGCTTATGAAAACCCAATTCATAAAGTAACTGAGCCAAAAGAAGACAGGCATGCAAACAAATAAATTAGAACACCGGTATAAATACACTGCTATGAACTTGAGTGTGAAAGGAGCTTTGAGAACTGATTAATTTTGTGGAGGCAGAAGTAGAGGTGGAGGAAACAAAGAACTAGAAAATGACACCCAAGTTGAGTTTTGAAACATAAGAGTTTGCCTAGGTTGGAGGCTTGAGATGGTTATGATAGGAGGAAAGGATTCTGACTGAGTGTAGACTGTCATGAGTGCATAAGTTCAAGTTATAATTTTCCAAAGGTAACTCTAACAAAGCACCTCTTTCCAAACCTATCATCTCAAAAATGCCACTGACCATTTATACACACCCTCTTGTCAAGAGCTCAGGATACTGCAGTGACAATTTAAACACTAGTTATACTTGTACTTTATAGATGTAGATTCTGTATATTCTCTGAATAACTTATTTGACCTTGTTACTCATTTTTTATATTCTTATAAACTAGTATTCTGGACCTGCTTATATTAACAGGGTCTATCAGTAATACCTGACTATAACAAAGGAAGCATGAGATACTGTTAGTACTGTTAATTTTTATAATATGCATTCATTAAAAAAGCTTCAAAGTGGAGTCTGATTATTCTAGTCATCAAAGATTAGAGTTAAGTTGAAAACTATGAGACTAGATGATAGTGCTTAAGGGAAAATTATAATAGCAAATGCCCTTTAGCAATTATTGCACACCAGGATTTTACTTTAATAAATGTTTTACATGAGTCTTGTCTCTTTTAAAGTCAATTAGCAAGTTCTGACTTAGATCCTACTACTTTTTCAGTTCAACATTTTCAGTGTAGTGCATTATAAAGACACAGATATAGAAATCAACCCTACCCCCAAGGAGCTTGCGACTTTCCTTTAACTTAACATTAATAGCTAAAAAATTAGAAAGTGCAGCAAGATGAATCATGATAGCAGTAGCCAAAAAGGGATAAACCTTTTTAAATAAATAATTTAAAAATTAATGTGTCCATTATGAAAGGATATCAAGACAATTTTGATTACTCATTGAGTGTAGCATTTTACAAAAAGTTAAAAGTTATAATTTTGTGGGTTTATAATCTAGGTTGAAATATATTTTTACATGTTCTTGAAAAAGAATAGCAACACAAGACATATATCATTAGAAAGGGAGAAAACAGCAAAATAATCCATCAATAAAATAACAAGAAAGCACACTGCATGGGAGAACATATTTGCCAACGTTATCTCTAATCAGGATTTAATATTCAACATATACAGGGAACTCATACTACTTAACAAAAGAAAGATAAACAACCCAATAAAAAAAATGGGCAAAAGATCTAAATAGACACTTTTTGAAAGAGGGCATATAGAAGGCCAAGAGACATATGAAAACATGCTCAAAGTCACTAATCATTGGAGAGATGCAAATCAAAACAGCAATGAGAGAGGAGCCAAGATGGCGGCATAGGTAAACACCTACACGGCTGCCTCGCACAACAATTTCAAAACTACAACTAAAAGACAGAACAGACATCATCCAGAACCACAGGAAAGCTGGCTGAGTGGAAGTTCTACAGCTAGAAGGAAAGAGAGGGGTTCACAGACACCCAGAGGAACTGCAAAAAGCTGAGGTACGGAGA
>PVJN01009612.1:0-58968 GCA_004026805.1 Lasiurus borealis | reverse complement strand
CTTCACAGGTAGCTGCAATTTTGTACTTCCCAGAGAATCACTGGTCTATTCCCTGCAAAACACTAGGGACATGATTGGCAAACCATGGCTCTCGAGCCACATGTGGCTCTTTGGCCCCTTGAGTGTAGCTCTTTCACAAAATACCACAGCCTGGGTGTGTCTATTTTGAAGAAATGGCATTAGAAGAAGTTTAAGTATAAAAAAATTTGGCTCTCAAAAAAAATTTCAATCATACTGTTGATATTTGGCTCTGTTGACTAATGAGTTTGCTGACCACTGCACTAGGGGAAGGGGTTCAATAAAGACAAGATAGGTATGCCCAGTAAAGTTTGAGTGACATAGGGAACCTACTTGGGAACAGAAATCTTTGGCCACAATGGGCATGGCCACTGTAATATGCAAAAATTTAGGAATACATAGTCTTCTAAACAAAGGAGTTCTCTCTCTTTTTTGTGTTCTCAGCTTGTTCTTGTCTTTTTTTTGCATTTGCATATGTTTTCTCCATAGACATATGAACCTGTGGACCCCATATGCAATGCACTAATAGGCTGCAGCAGGCAAACACAAATTAATTTAGCCTGGTGCTATATTGGACTGTTTAGAAGCTGGAAAGGAAATTCTGGACATTAACTACCACTTTAACTCTGCTATAAGCAAAATGGGATTTCTTTCTGAGTGGGACTGAGAAAAATGGAACCTTGAAATTCAGGGGTTTGATTCCACAGAAATCAAATTTTCTACAACATCACATCCTCCTGTACACATTTCTGAAATTTCCTTTTCTCGGGCTATTGCAAGAAGTCCACCCCCACTAGCAACCAGGAGGGATTGTGGACCTCTCCCCTCTGGTAAAAGAACTGTCTTTTGTCCCACAATCCCACTCTGGGAATATATCCTAAGACAGTGGTCGGCAAACTCATTAGTCAACACAGCCAAATATCAACAGTACAGCGATTGAAATTTCTTTTGAGAGTTGAAAACCGACTTCTGCGCATGAGTCATGAAGTTTCAATCACACTGTACATTTGTGCTCTCACATGGTATTTTGTGGAAGAGCCACACTCAAGAGGCCAAAGAGCCGCATGTGGCTCTTCAGCTGCAGTTTGCCAACCACTGTCCTAAGAAACCCAAAAACACTAATTAAAAAGATATCTGTACCTCTATGTTCATTGCAGTGTTATTTACAATAGCCAATATTTGGAAACAGTCCACGTGTATACCAATAGATGGGTGGATAAAGAAAGCTATTGTACATTTATACAATGGAATACTACATGGCCATAAAAAAGAACGAAATCTTACTTTTTGTGATAGCAAGGATGATCCTAGAGATTATTATCCTAAGTGAAATATGGAAAGACAGATAACATATGATCTGATTTATATGTGGAATCAAATAAACAAAATAAACTGACAAACAATAAAAACAAAGGCATGGATACATGGAACAGACTGACATCTGTCAGAGGAGAACAGGGTTGGGGACCTGAATAAAAGGGTGAAGGGATTAGCCAAAGAACATACTGTATATGCATAACCCATAGACACAGACAGCAGTGTGCTAATGGCCAGAGGGAAAGGTGGAAGTGGGCAAAGGGGAAGAAAATGGGAGTTGAAAGAGATTTTGCTTGTGGTGATGGGCATACAATTTAGTATGCAGATGATGTTTCTATTGAATTGCACATTTGAAACCTTAATGGTTTTGCGAACAAATTTCACTCCAATAAATTCAATTTGTGAGCTCTGGCCAGGATGGCATAATTGGTTAAGTATTGTCCCATGCACCTAGAGGTCACTGGTTTAATTCCCTTCAGGGCACATACCTAGGTTGTAGGATCGATCCCCAGTAAGGGGGCATGCAGGATGCAGCCAATTCATGGTTCTCATCAATGTTTCTCTCGTTCTCCCTTTCTCTGTCTCTCTAAGATCAATTAAAACAAAAACAGACAATCAAAACATCAGTGAATTTTGGTGAATTTACCCAAAGTGCTTTTCTTTTACTTTACTATTTTTCTTTACCTTTTATATTTATTTTTAAAAGTAATATGTTCATTTTAGAATATTAAAAGAGCACAGAAATGCTTTAAAGAATTTAAAAGTTCTCAAAAAAAAAAATGACAGTGGTGATTTGAATACAGAAAATCACTTTCTATAGTAGCCATGAGTGATAAATTAAGAGAATCTGGAAAAATGAGTGACACTGATAACCAAAGTCAGTTAAAGATTGGGATTTAGTGTGTTCTTAAGATGGTTATTATCTTGGGTGCATCCCTCTGATTAGACAGGAATTTGTGACTTTGTAGGCTGTTCCAAAAAGATTGAGAAATAGGAAGAGAGACCAAGTCCACTTCTCTATTGTAGAAGGCAAAATGAAAAGCAGATATGAAGCAGCCAGGAAGACAACATCTACTACCTGGTAACTTAAGAGAGGCCATGGAAATGTCAGCTACCCAGCGTACTATCTGCCCAATATCATGCAATTACTTAGCAGTTCAGGCAAACCAAAAAGATCAGAGGGAAATGGGTTAGAAATGAGAATAGTATTCCTGGGAATATAAAAGGAAGAATGCCTGCTGGCCTAAATCTCACACAGAGGTAGATTCTGTGAGAGACTAAGATTCCCAGGAAATAATGAAAACAATTGCCAAATTATGTCTGTCTACACACACACACACACACACACACACACATTATTTTATAAATTATATTTTATGACTTAGTGTGAAGAAAATTAGGAAATGTTAACATTTTTTTTTACCTAAAATTCTAATTATTCTGATTATTTAAAAAAAAAGTCTGACCTCCTTAAGGGTCCTAGGCAATGTGTCTAATGGGTAAAGGTCCTATCTACTGCTAAGCATTTGTTCAATTTGCATTTCAGGTAACTAAATCATTTGAGAAACCTAGTCTTTGCAAAAATTTGATTCCTCTGTGGGACTATCCATTTTATATAATTTTTTAAAAATTTTTAAAATGTTACTATATTTACTTTTATTTCTCCTTTAAATCTAATTTATCTGGGAGTGAGATGTTTCTGACACTGTTGTAATTAGCTAGTTATTAATAATACAAAAGGAGCGAAGGGAAGGCCAGGCATTATAGGCATGTTCCATGTAAAACCCTGGGGGAGGGATGGAAGCATGCCCAGAAAAGTTGGGATGACATAGGGAAGGTACTTGCTTGTCAAACACACCTGGGGACAGAGGTGAGCATGACTGCTGTGAGTCTGGAAATGGGATATAAAACGCTCTGAACAAAAAAGCTCACTCTCTTGGTTCCCCTTGGAATGCTTGGCTTATGGCTCATATCTGACTTCCTGGCATTCTTCCATGTGGTCCATGGCTACGTGGACCCCCACCCTCAGTGGACTAATGGAGTGCAGCTAGCCAAATGCTGTGTTGGGCCCAGCAGCAACATGAATGAAAACTCTGGAAACTGGTTCTGCTTCTATCTCTACTGAAATTCCAGCTACACTTCTTCTATGACTGGATTAAGAAAAATGGGGCTTTGGAAACCAGAGGTGTAATTTCTCAGAAATAAAGATCACTCATTCTCCCCTGTGAATCTAGGGTAATTCTTTTTCTCAAGATATCACAAGAACTCCACCCCCAGCAACAACTAGGGGAAACGAAGCACGTTTTCTCCAGTAACATTTCCACAGTCTTTAAATATAGCTTAGTAGACCTTTATACTTCTTAAAATTGAGATCAGACCAACTTCAGAAATTGGGAAATGAGAACAATTCTGATAATTTGAGGTTTTCCTTTTTTCTATTCATTTCAACTTAAATAAAAACAAGCAAAAGGGGGAATATCAAAGGCAGTTTGGTAATAGGTTATTGCTCATGTTTTACTTAAGCTATTATTCATGAAAAAAGAAAAGTATGGAAGGCAAGACCCCTAAAATTTACATTTAACCTAATTTTGCTTTAATTTCAGAAATACAAAACTGTTGATAATATTAATATTTTGGAAGTGTTCCATCATCATTATTAGGTCTTAAAGGTATCAGATATTTTATCAAAATTGTTTAGGACTATACGTGCATTTAACTCAGGATCATAAATTACATAAATTGAGGGTAGGAAGAAAAGACATAAATCAAGAGAATGAAAAATCAGAGTACTTTAATATGGATAGATGCTTTTGCTACTGGCATTAATGGATTAATAGTACTGGTCTGATCCTCTTCCCATAATCCAGTGGTCGGCAAACTGGCTCGAGAGCCACATGCGACTGGCGAGCCGCGGTTTGCCACTCTGTTGACTAATGAATTTGTCAACCACTGCCATAAACAATGATGAAACAAGGAAATATATAAGGCGTGGACAACAGGCAGCACCAAACTGCAGGTAGGCTCATAAGAGCCCTTCTCCCCCCATGTGTGCCCTGCATCTGTGTCACAGGAAGCTGGAGTCCAAACAAACAATGGCACTTCTCAGCTGCAAAGGCAGAAATTAAGAATTGAGGACTGTGGTGTCAGCTGGAATCTGGAGCCAGGCATCAGAGAGGAGAAAGCTATATAGAAATGGAGGTCCAGGATTCTGAATGTGGGTTCCTCATGAGTCCTTAGCTGAGAGAGAGAGGGACTGTGGATGTGCCTAATGAGACTCTGTGAGCTTATTAAAAATCTGAGAATGGAAAGACATATTAAAAGTTTCTGGTAGACAATGGAGTTCTCCCCCAGACAGAGTACTGTATAGAGACATTATTAACATCCTGAGAACCACAAGTCCATATTTTACAACATCGTAGAGTAAGGCTTATTCCAGACCTTTTCTAACAAGTTTAAAACTATCTTACCTAATAATAAACAAACTTGTAAATTGACCGTACCTCGACTACACCTACAGCCAATCAGAGTGAGTATGCAAATTAGAACAACAAAGATGGCAGCCTTTTAATATTCTTCTTTGTCTTTTGCTCTTGGCATTTTAAGTATGATGTGTCTTGGTGTGGTGCTCTTTGGATTCCTTTTGTTTTGGGTTCGGTGCACTTCCTGGACTTGACTCCAGTTCTGGGCGAGACTTTCATGAGGTGAGGAAGGTTTTTGGTCATTATTTCTTCAAGTAGGTTTTCAGTATCTTGCGCTCTCTCTCTTCTGCTGGCACCCCCATAATTCTGATGTTGGTATGCTTGAAGTTATCCCAGAGGGTCCTTACACTGTCTTCAAACTTTTTGGATTCTTTTTCTTTTTTCTTTTCTGGTTGAGTGTTTTTTGCTTCTTTGTATTTCAAATCTTTGAATTGATTCTTGTGTTCCTCTAGTCTGCTGGTAGGTCTCTGTATAATATTTTTTATTTCAGTCAGTGTATGTTTAATTTCTACTTGGTCCTTTTTCATATCCTCGAGGGTCTCACTAAATTTATTGGCCCATTCTAGGAATTCCTTGAAAAACATACCCATGGTTTTGAACCCTATGTCCAGTCTTTTGCTTTCCTCCATTTCTTTTGTTTGTGATCTGTTCCTTTGTCTCTGCATTTTTGCTGCTTTACTGAGTTAGTAGAGTAGCTTTGTGTGTTAGGTGTCCTATAGGGCCCAGTGACTCAGCCTCTCTAGTTACCTGAGGTGGACACTCTTGGTGCGTATCTTTGTGGACTGTATGCACAGCCTTGTTGTAGTTAAATCTTGATTGTTGTTGGTATCACTGGGAGGAATTGACCTCCAGGCCAATTGTCTGTGAGGATCAGCTATGTCTGTGTTGGGAGAACTTCTGTGCTGGAAACACCTTTATGAGACAAGACTTGCAAAATTGCAAAAGCCTCTGTGCTCAGCTTGGATAGGGCAGAGTCTCAGAGCGGAGCAGTCCACCTTGGCTTCACATCAGCCCTACCCTATGAGGCCCCTGGGTCTCAGTGTCCCTTGGTAATTGCTGCAAGCACTTATGAGAGAAAGCCGCCCTTGAATTCCACCTGCTGCCAGATAGTCCAGTTTCTCCACAAATGAGTCTGTGTTCTCAGAGTCTCGCCCAGAACTGGAGTTCAGCACAGTTGGGAGCTTCCTTCTCCCTCCCACTTGAGAAAGCCAGTCAAGCACTCAGCTGTCAGTCTTCTCTGCACACGCACACCTCCGGACCTCTGCCTTCTGTAGCTCCCCTGAGTCTCAGTGTGCTTTTCTCTTTTCCTGACAGTCCAGGTTCCCCTCGAATGAGCCTGGGTTTCCAAGTCTCACTTGGAACTGGATTTCAGCACTGTTGGGAGCTTCCATCTCCCTCCCGCTTGAGAAAGCCAGCCATGCACTCAAGCCGCCATTCCTCTCTGCACATGCATGCATTTCCGTACCTCAGCCTTTTGCAGCTCCTCTGAGTCTCAATGTGCTTTTCTCTTTCTTTCTAGTTGTAGAAATTCCACTCAGCCAGCTTTTCTGTTGCTCTGGATAGTTTCTGTTTTGTCATTTAGTTGTAGTTTTGAAATTGCTGTGCAAGGCAGCAGTTTAGGTGTATATTAACCCATAGCACTATGCTCAGTTAATATTTGAAAAAGGAGGCAAGAATGTTCAATGGAGTCAAGACAGTCTCTTCAATAAATGGTGTTGGGAAAATGGAAAATAATTTTTTTATATTTCTGTATGAGGAAGCCCGACTATATAATTCCTTTTATTCATAAGTAAGATAGCCAAGTGACTAATCTTGATATTTACCTTTTCTGCTCTCCCATTTTGGGGAATATATTTTACTACTAAATTTTTTCTACTGGCCTGTGAATATTCAAAAATATTTTCTCAATCAAATGATATATGGACAGAATAAAATTGAAATGATTTTTATGCCTGAAATTCACCAAAGGCTTCCTATTTCTTACTTATTCAGATATTTTTTATCAGAGATGCATTTACTGGAATCTGCATTGGTTCTCAGAATTCCAAAGTTGTAATATCAATTTAGTCTTTTTTTTTTTTTTTACCAAAACTTAATTCCCGCCCTTCCCCCCTGCATATATTTCTTAACTGAAATATTTAAAATGGTAAATCATGTTAATACTGGGGTCTTTGCTTTTAATAGCAGCTTTCTTTTTAACAATTTTAACATCTCATAGTTTTTTGGTATTTGTGGTTAGAAGTTCCATATTTGTATCCTTAGGTCTAGAAATTGATTTGGGACCTGAAACAGTTCAAAAATAATAGAAAGTAGAGTAGAAGCTAATATCATATTGTCCACATTCTCTCATCCTTTGGAGTAAAATCCAGAAGTTTTTCATTCTTTAACCAGTTTCCAATTGATCCTGGCAGATTAGAATAGACATGGCACTATCTGGTTTTTACCTCACTAATTCAAGAATCGCAGCCCAGACTCATTAAGTGTAAGACTTCTTTGGAGAAGATAGTTGAAATGAATCTAAAAACATTTATACATTTAAAAATAATTGATCATGAAAAATATTCACATAGGACAAAAGAAAAGATGCCCAATGAAAAGGCAGTTCATTAGATTATAACTCTGACACCGGTTACTTTATTAATAAATTTGACTATAAATTCCAAAACCAGTTTTTAAGTCTGAATTGACATCTGTGCATTTTATTCTATTTTTCTTTGCCTAAAGTCCTTTGCTTTTCAGTTTTTATTGCAGGTAATAAGAACCATACATTTTAAAAATGACTTAAATGGATTTAGCCACCAATTAAATACATTAGCTAATGTTAAGTCAAAAATCCAAAGATAGGCTACTTTGGGAATGATCCAGTGGCTCGGCAACTTTTTAAATTATGTATTCTGCCTTCCTGGTGTTGGTTACATTCTGATAATCCTGTCTTGGTTTTTATATGGCTTCCAGTAGCTTCTAAGGCTTATTGTTTCCATATTTACTTTCACTGGCAAAATAACTTGGTCTCAAGTATTTCTAACAAAAGTCTTAATGTTTATTCTAATTCAACTGGGCAGATCCTATTTCCACCTCAGAAGGAATTACTGTGGCCATGATGGTGGAAAGCACTAATTGTTGTATCCTGAATTCTGTGTTTCATCTCTTGGAGTAAAGGATGGAGTTAATTTCTTTGGAAAGCCTGGGTCCCCAAATGAAGTTCGAGCTTCTGGAAAAGAGAAGAGTAAATGTGAAGGGAGGTGATTAATGTTCATCACAAAAGCTATATTCTTTCACATCCACTGCAGCTTACCTTAGCTTTAAGATCTCCTTTAATTCCAAACTTTCTCTCATTCCTACCATTAGGGAACTTTCCCTGGAACACTACGAAATGCACTCTTCCTGGCTAATCATTTTACATTTATGGGGCACACCCATTGCTATTTTCTTTGTCAACAATTTTCTTTTTATATTGTTAGATAATATTTGAAATTTCTTCACAAAATGGATCCTTCTAAAGTGTATTCTATTTTCCCATTTTTTGGAATTATATAGTTAGGTAGCTTATACCAAACAGATACTCTGCTTTGGCTCTGTTAGTAATACACAACAATATATTCTTTAAAGCAAATCACATTTAATTAAAAAATATCTAAACACCAAGATATAAAAGGCGTAGTACTAGTAGCAAGTATAAATTTTAGTAATTTGAAATCATGAAATTTTATTTCAAGTTTTTTAAAAGGAACAAAATCTGCTCTAAAACGATTTCAGAGGACATTTAATCCGTCACCCTATCTTATATCCCCTCCAGTAAGCCTGACAGGAAGATCAGCAATGAAAAATGAGTAATTAAGAACTTTCTTACAAGTTCACATTCCATTTTATCTGGGATATAGTGAACATTCAACAAGAGTGATTTGACTTTTTCATTTGAATTCTAGTTAGAGCAATTATTATCTTCTATATATTGAGGACAAAATCTGTGTGTTTATGACTTCCATCCATTAGGAATCTATTTCTTACCTTAGAGAGTAGAACTTTATACATCTGAGGAAAATTATGTGTCCCTAATTCATCTTCTAGTCACAGACTTACCATTTAGTCATTTCTCACATATGATAACATTGCTAGATGCACTAACCATTCAACTTGCCTTTAATTTTTTTTTAATTTCACTTTTCTTTAAAATGTTCATAGACTAGACACCATACTTTAATATATCTGAACAGTGTAGTGGGAATATGTATTTGTTTTAAAGGTGTTGCTTTCAAAATTGTGGGTATTTTTGTTTAAAATACATTTTTATTTATTTCAGAGAAGAGAGGAGAAGGAAAGAGAGAGAAACATCAATGATGAGGGAAAATAATTGTTATGCTGCTTCCTGCATGCCCTCCATTAGGAACTAAGCCAGCAACCTGGGCATGTGCCTTGACGAGGAATCAAGCTGTGATCTGATCAACCCTCAATCAGGAACTCACTTGGTTAGGCCAAAAAATTGTGTTTTTTTTAATTCATCCTAAAGTACCCAATTTATAAAATACACAATATATACATTAAAATGTTTATATATTAAAGTCTTCAGTTAGGTTTTAAAAATTATACCTATGCAACCTCCACCACTGTAAAGATGTAGAACATGTCTATACTGCCCCCCACCCGAAGTCTTACTTGTGACCCTACTCAGTATCATGCTCACCTCTGATCCCTAGCCCTAGGCAAAAACTGCTTTCTAAAATTTTATGCAAGTGAAGTCATACATTATGCTCTCTTTTGTGTCTGGCTTATTTTGCTCAATATTGTGATTTATGCGTATTATTGTGTGGACGAATTGTTCTTTTAAAATTTAATAGTATTCCATGTTATGAGTAAACTGCATTTGTCCTTTCACATATTGATGGACATTTGGTTGTTTTCAGAAATCGGTGGCTCTGCTATGAACATTGTGTACAAGTCTTTGTTCAGACAAATATTTTCCTTTTTCTTGGTTAAGTATATATGGATGGAATTGCTGGGTCACAAAGTGTATGGTTAACTTTAGAAGAAACTTCCATAGTACTTTCTGAAGTTGTTATATCATTTTGCTTTCTCACTTTAGTGTATAATAGCTCCAGTTCAAGCACATCCACTCATTGTTTTGAAGCTGAATAGAATTCTTAGCAAATGTGCGGATAGTATTAGTATAGGGGCATTAGAAAAGCTGTCTGTAGTCATCCGAGTCTCCATTTAGTTTTATTAGTCCTACAATAAGAAAATAATTTCCATTTTCAGTTTTTATCCTCTCAGAGTTGTCAATTTTCTGGCAGATTTTTGTTTTCTGACAAACATATTATTTCTAGAGCTTCTTTTTTGGTATGTTTGTCTTTTAAATATAGCTCCATTGCGACAGTCCAGTCAGGCATCATACTGAAATCACATTTCTGAAATAATTTTTCCTTTTGAAGCTATTTATTTTTATGAAACTCCTTGCCACTCAATGTGTCATATATAGCAGGTCCTTATACGTAGCAGGTGCTCAGTCTGTGTCTCCTTGTTTCTTGAATACCGTATTTTCACTCTACAGTATGTATTAACTTTTTAAGCAAGTAGCTAAATTGAGCAGAACTGTATATTTACTGACTTATTATGGAATCTTCTTAACTAGCATAATGAATGATTCAAATTGTTGAATTTGATCTGTGTCTTACTTAGAAGATTTTTTATTCCCAAAGAAGTAGAAGGGTTTGTCCTTTTCTAACAAATCAAAATTCATCTATATTGTAAACACAGAATTCCATAAGGTTGGACATATCCAGTCCATGCCAGGGAAAAACAATCATAGCGCTTTGCCTTTGACTTTAAGTCGTCTCCTTTTTAATATACAAATATCTCAGCATACACCTCCATCACTACCACCATGATCAACAGCAACAATCCAAATTTATTTCAGGACCAGTTCTGCAATTGAGGGAAAAGCCTATCTCAGATGAGAGTTACATATACTGGTATGGTTAAACTAAAGATTTTCATATACAGTAAATCCCATAGATGGACATTTGTCTCCAATCTCCTATTTTATTGGTCCTTTCTGAATTTGCTCCTGCCCTTCCTTAGTCATGTTTCTAGTCTAAAGATCAAATCTGATTTTTATCTGAATTCCTCCCCTTGCTTTTTTCCCTTCCCATGAAATTCACTTATAATAAAGTATAATTGTTTGGGTTTTGGAAGTGAATAGTTCCCATCAACTGGACTATAGATTATGCTGATTCAAGTTACCTCCTTCAGTTAACTTTGTGATTGGCTCTCATGTGCATTGTGTTGGAAATAGAAGAGCAGAAGGTAGTAGAAAGAAATATGAAAGACAGCATTACTCTATCAGAGTTACTTGATATATTTCATTTGTGTGACATAGCACCTCTATAATTCCAGTATACGAGCTTCATACTTTGGTTTCCATTTGTGAAATAGATATAACAGAACTGTCACTGGGTTAGTGGAATGATCAAACTATTTCATATAGGTGAAGGACTTGGAATGCTGGAGTTTTAATCTGCTGTCTATATAATAAAAGCACTAGATAGTATTTGTTTTTAAAATGTACATTTCTTCTGTCATATATTTTTATATAATGGACCAGAAAATGTTAACTGGTTACATCTGTGGACTTGAATGTTTGGTGATTTAAGTATTCCTTTTTTTTTTCTGTATTTAAGTTTTAGATGAAAGGAAGACTTTCAGCTCTTAAGCAAAAGTAATACCCTATAAACAATCACATTAATCAATAGGGGTTTCTTTCTCCATTGTTTTTGCCAGCATCTTCCACTTACTTGGTTTTGGATTTAGTTCTTCAGAGGTTCATTAATATCTTAGTATTATTTTTACTGAATGTTGTCGTTTAGTTCAGCTTTTATTTTAAGTGTTTATTCTGGCTCAGTCACTGAATGAGGTCAGCATGCAGGGGACAGTCAGTCCAGATCAGGAGATACTCTATTGATTATTCATGTTCAGTCTACTTTTTATAGCAGGCAGTAAAAATATTTGTCTCTGACATTCTACACATTTTATTACTCCTTAGGCTAGTTTCTGCTATACCCACTTATCTTCATAGAAAAGAAAGATACACATTTGCTAGTTTTAAGTTTGACCCAGGAATATTTTGGTTACACAGATCAGTGTCTAAAGCAGCGGTTGTCAACCTGTGGTCGCGACCCTTTTGGGGGTCCAAGGAACCCTTTCACAGGGGTCGCCTAAGACCATCGGAAAATACAGATATTTACATCATGATGCATAACAGTAGCAAAATTTCATGGTGGGGGGTCACCATCACATGAGGAACTGTATGCAAAGGTTGCGGCCGTAGGAAGGTTGAGAACCACTGGTCTAAAGGATTTAAATGTACAAAGTGGTTTCTGACATCTTGGGTTTTCTAAAGAAAAGGACAAGAATTAAAGGAGGTAATGAAGTAAAGGAAGGTATGGGACTAATGATTAAAAAGCAGGGAAAAATACAGTGGTTTATAGGAATAACTGCTGACCTTTTCCAGTGTGGAACCTACCTCCTTCAATCTGCCCCTCCTCATCTATGATGGATACAGCAATGTAGTTGAAAGACTGAAATCTACAGTTAGTTTTGGGGAAACTAGAAGTCAGGTTCCTGCTCACTTACTGGTTAAAGTAACCTTAGACAAATCTTTTAAGTTCTTGCTTCAGTTTCTTCTGCAAAATACAGTTATTAATAAAATATCTATAATATATCTTCATATCATAAGACTATTGTGAGGGTCAAATAAATAATGTATCTAAAGTATTTTGTAAGTGGTAAAGTTTAGCTAATCATGATGATGAATGATGAGCGCATTTGGTCTTCAAAGACATCTCAGTTTTCTTTGTGCTGGGCTTTTGTTTTCAGGTTTCTGCTACCTCTTGGTAGGTGCTAGTCTCAGTGAGCCATGGGTTGTCCTATTCAGGTTCTACTAGTACATGAGTTTGTCTTGCCTCAGTTCTTCTCCCAGTGGTGAAAAGTCCTGGTTGATACAGTTATTTACAAAGAGCTCAAAGAAGGCCACATATACTGAGAACTTTAATATACTTCTGGATGTCTGAAGGATGATGGAGGCCGATAGGTGGCTCAGAGGAACAAATGACGCTTTCTGCCTTGTCCAGGTAGTCTCATTCATTGCTTTATGTGCCATCATGACAAGTTTTCCCATAACTGTGAGTGTGAGGAAAAAGCACTCTATGGTCTGAGAAGAAATGTGGTTTTACAAATGCTGAGGTGATGGGTGACTTTTTATTTATGTTATTAAAGGTAGAAAATCTACGCATTTCCCAAAACAGTTGAATAGTGAGTCAGACTCATTTGGTATTTTGTTACCACATTGATTCAGGCTCATGCATTCAGCCCAGTAGAGGAGGAATAGCATCATTGTCAGAATGACAATGCAAATTCTAGTTTTTATTAAAACTTGAAATATTGGAGAAACTTATTAAAAATATACTTATTCTTCCTTATTCAGTAGAACAAATAAGAGACACATGAAATAATTTTTATTTAAAAAATTGTCCTTTAGATATTTGGAAGAAATTATAAAGTATAATTATATCAATTTGGTATTCTTTACAGTTTCATAGTACAGCATTTATATTTGTGCTTTTAGTAATGTATGCAGTGTTGAAAGCATTGAAGTTGAATTAAATTAAAAAAATGTGAAATGTGTTTCACATTTATTTTTTTGTTTTGTTATACCAAATGGAATTTGTTTAAGTGATATACTGCTGACTGCTGCCTTTTATTCTTTTAAATAACAAATTTAGAAATAAATGTTTTAAGAATTATATATTAATCTTTTATAAATTTAATATTTAAATCCCTAAATTTTTTTAACAGAGCACTTTAGAAGGAATAATTGAAGGCAGGAGGATAGCTCTAATATATAGATTCAGTATTATCTCATATGTGACAGTATTAAATTTGTCGGTTGATTCCAAAACACTCCATGTCATATATGTTTTTTCATTGGATCATTGTCTCTTATTTTAAGAGGATATTGCTCCAGCTTTGTTTTGACATTGGCTTTCAAATAACTTCTAAGCCTTTTTCTAAACACATGAATTGGAAGCAACTTTTTTCTCTGAGCTGATATCCTATTTTAATTGATGTCTCCTAATTAAAAATTAAAGTCACTTTATTGGTTAATAAGCTGCTAGTAATTATAAATCAATGCTATGTAAAAATAGTTGACATTTATTGAGCATCAGGCAATGTTGTAAGCCCAAAAGAGTCATTAACATGTTTAATCCTTATGATCAATCTAGGAGGTAGGAACTACTTATTCTCATTTTATAATTTGTCACTATTTTAGAGTTGAGAAAAGAGTTTAAAATAACTTGCCCACTATTATGGCTACTAGTTGTGGCAAAACCAGAGTATGACTTCAGGCAATGTGGATTGAGAATTCACTACTCTTAATTATTATGTCATGTGCACAAATATAGAAGACATACATAAAAGGCACAAAATATGCACATTAGGCACAGACCAACAAATATGTGTTTCCATTTTATAAAATCTTTATCTGCTTTTGTTAGGTGAAATCAGGCATTGAAAGAACTCAGAGATTTGTATGCTATAACTACTAATGGAGACTGCTTATTCTTAAATATTTACTATTATAAACTTTATTAAACATTATATGTCCTTTCTGGAGCTGTTTCCTCTGTAATTTTGTGTTTACAGATTTTAGAAGGATTTTAGAATTCTTCCAGTTTTAACATTTTACGAATTCACGATCCTCTTTATTTTTAACTAGAGGCCTGGTACACAAAATTTGTGAGGGTCTCTCAATCCAGCTTACACCCTCTCGCAGTCTGGGACCCCTCAGGAAATATCCAACTGCTGGCTTAGGCTCGATTCCACTCAGTCGGCAGTCGGACATCCCTTTTGCAACCCTGGATCCCTAGCTCCTTACTTCCCGCCTGTTTGCTTCTTATTGATCAGCTCACAGCTCCTCGGCGCTGCCAGCCTTGAGCCCAGCTTTTGGCTGAGCAGTGCTCCCCCTGTGGGAGCACTTTGACCACCATGGGGCAGCTTCTGCATTGAGCATCTACCCTTGGCGGTCTCTGCACATCATAGCCACAGGTCTTTCCGGTCATTCCACCGTAATGATCATTTCGGCTTTTATTATATAGAGTCCTAATTTTCTTCACTTGAAATTCTGTTGATTGATTGGCTCCTTTAACTCTTCTTTTTTTTTTTTCTTCACCCGTATGAATTAAGGGGGGCAAGACATCTCATGAATGATACTGTATTTTCATTTTCATTCAATTCAAAATGTTTTATAATTTTCCTTTTTATTTCTTACTAGGGGCCTGGTACATGAAATTCATTCACTAAGACAGGAATGTCCCTCAGCCCAGCCTGCCCCCTTCTCCAATCTGGGACCCCTAGAGGGATGTACGACTGCCCATTTAGGCCTGATCCTACCGCCTAAATGGGCAGTTGGGCATCCCTCTCACAATCTAGGACTGCTGGCTCCCAACTGCTTGCCTGCCTGCCTTCCTGATTGCCCCTAACTACTTCTGCCTTGCAGCCTGATGACCCTCTAATCACTCCCCTATCAGCCTGATTGATGCCTAACTATTCCCCTGTCAGCCTGGTCACCCTTAACTGCCCTCTCCTGTAGGCCTGGTCACCCCTAACTGCCCTCCCCTGAAGGCCTGGGTCCTCCCAACTCCCCTTCCATGCAGGCTTGGTCACTTCAAACTTCACTCCTCTCCCGGCCTGGTCACCCTTAACTGTCTTCCTGTAGGCTTGATCACCCCCAACTGCCCTCCCCTGCTAGCCTGACCTCCCACAACTGCCCTTCCTTGCAGGCCTGGTCCCTCCCAACTGCCTTCCCATGCTGGCCATCTTGTGGCAGTCCTTTTGTGTCCACATGGGACAGGTCTTTGACCACATTGGGGCATCCATCTTGTGTGTTGGAATGATGGTCAATCTGCATATTACTCTTTTATTAGATAGGATAGAGGCCTGGTTCATGGGTGAGGGCCAGCTGGTTTGCCCTAAGGGTGTCACAGATCAGGGTGGGGGTTCCCTTGTGGCATGGGGCGGCCTGGGTGAGGGGCCTGTGGTGCTTTGCAGGCCAACCACACCTCCCAGCAACCCAAGTGGAGGCCCTGGTATTTGGGATTTATTTATCTTCTATAATTGAAACTTTGTAACCTGGAGCAGAGCCAAGCTTCCTGCTCGCTTCCTGGCAGCAGCCATTTCTGTTGGGGTTTATCTTCTATAATTGAAACTTTGTAGCCTTGAGTGGAAGACCGGAAAGCTTGGCTTCCTCCCTCTCTGGGAACAACCCTAGCCTCCTGCTCTCCCCAGCTCCATGGCTGCCACCATTTTTGTTGGAGTTTATTTATCTTCTATCATTGAAATTTTGTAGCATTGAGTGGACGCCTGGGCTGGCAAGGGCAGGCAGAAAGCTTGGCTTCTTCCATTGCCAGGGAAACCCAAGCCTCCCTCCTGCTCTCCTTGGCCACAGCCATCTTGGTTGGGTTTATTGGCATATTTGCTCCTGATTGGCTTATGGGCGTGGCTTGTGAGTGGAGCAGGGGTACAATCAATTTGCATATTACTCTTTTAATAGATAGGTTTGGACCCATGGCTTATTGAGAAGTATATTATTCAGATCAAATATATACTGATTTTTCTGCTGTTTTTCTGTTATTGGTTCTAATTTTATTCTGTTGTGATCAGAAAACTTATACTAGTAAGTTCAGTTTATGAAATTTGCATTCTTAAAGTTTATTTGAAAGTTGTTTTGTGGACAGAATATGATCTGTCTTGGTGAATGTTCTGCATGTACTTGAGAAGGATGTGTATTTTTCTGTTGTTGTGTGGAGTGTTCTATAAATGTCAGTTAGCCAAGTTGGTTAATGTTGGAAAATCCTTCTGATTTTCTGTCTACTTGTTATATCAGTTATTGGAAGATGAGTATTAAAATCTTCATCTGTTATAGTGCATTTTATCTTCATCTTTTTTTAGTTCAATCAGATTTTACTTTATGTATTTTGAAGTTCTGATAATAGGTGTATAAATATTTAGGATTGTATGTTCTCTTGACTCTCTTATTATTATTAAATGAGTCTCCTTATCCCTGGTAATATTTTTTTTCCTGTTTTGTCTGGTGTTAATAAAACATGATGTATCTCGTTCAATCCTTTTACTTTTAACCTTTCTGTGACATTATATCTGTAGTAGATTTCTATAAGCAGCGTTTAGCTTGGTCTTTGTCTTTTATAGGATTTGAAAATCTCTTTTCATTTGTGTGTTTAAACTACATTTTATGTGATTACTGATATAGTTGAGTTTAAATCTAGCATGTTGCAATTTGTTTTCTATTTGCCCTATCCATGCTTAGATTCCATTTTTCTCTTTTCATTTTTTTAATGCCTTGAATAATTTCATGATTCTCTCTTATCTCCTTTATTGCTGTATCTCTTTTTTTATTCTTTTAGTGGTTACTATATTGCTTACGGTATGCTTCTTTAACTTATCACAGTATATAGCTTTATATAATACTATTGTATTACTTCATGTATGGTATTAGAAAAGTTAGTGATTCAAAACAACAGCTGGAGCAATGGGATGAAGGACTGTACTGGATTAAGTTGGGTTTATGCCTGTAAATTTTGAAAAATGCCTCACTTCAGATGCTTTCCTACTGACTTATTGCTCTCTGATAAGAACATTGATAACATCCTTTATTTTTCTGGGTGAGAAAACAGAGGTTTGTCCAGTTGAACCAGTCACTTTAGTGACTTTCGTAAATGGCAGACACAGGCCTAACAGAGCATAAAACTGGCCTTAAAGTCAGCTAGATCTAGATTTGAATTCTAATAAAATTCCTTGCTAGATATGTGACCCTGGGTAAGTTATTTAAGCACTCTAACTTTTATGTCTAAAATCCTATATAATAAAAGCCTAATATGCAAATTTTTGGGAGTTCAACCATTTGCTATGATGTGTGTTGACCACCAGGGGGTGGTGGAGTGTATGGCGGGTGCCTGAGATGTGGTGCTGGCAGCAGGCCGCAGTGGTGGCACTGCCAGCCCTGATGGGCCCTGACGAGAGTGGTACCACAGCGGGATGGTGGAGCAGGTGAGGAGGTAGTGCCAGGCAAAGGCAGGTGTGAGCGGGGGCTGATTGCTTCACTGATGACCCCGTAGACAGCAACCAGTGGCATGAGCAGGGAGCAGTGCTGCCACCCAGCTCTAGGCACTAATGGAGCCAGGCAGGGGGCCTGGCCCAGACTGATCACCCCACAGACAGCCACCAGCAGTGGCAATGGCAGGTGGGGCTGCCACCCAGCTCCCAGGCAGTGAGGGAGCCAGGCCAGGATTCCTGGCCCCAATAGATCAACCCACAGGCACGATGATGAAGCAGGTGAGGGGGCAGCACCAGGCCACAATGGGGTGCCCGGTGGGCTCTGAGGCTGGGAGGCTGGTGGCGCAAGCTGTGGCCCAAATTGTCAAAATTAAGTGGAATAGTATTTATAACTAGAGATCTGGTGCATGAAATTTGTGCACAGGGGAATTGTGTCCCTCAGGCCTACCTGCACCCTCTCCAATCTGGGACCCCTTGAGGGATGTCCAAATGCCCGTTTAGACCTGGTCCCCCCCAACTACCCTCCCCTGCAGGCCTGGTTCCCCCCCCCCAACTGCCCATGCCTGAAGCCTGGTCCCTCACAACTTCTCTCCTCTGCTAGTCCGGTCACCCCTAACTGCCCTCCCCTGATGTCATGATCACTCACAACTGCCTCCCCTGCTGGCCATATTGTGGTGGCCATTTTGTGTCCACATGGGGGCAGACATCCTGTGTGTTGGAGTGATGGTCAATTTGCATATCACTCTTTTATTATATAGGAAGTACCTTTTAAGTTTCTTGGCACATTATAGAATTTCAAAAATGCGATCTAAGGATTATGGAAGTTGTTGCCTGACTACAAAGTAAGTACTTTTAGTTTTCTTTCACAGTCGATGTATCTTCAGACTTTATTCTACCTTTTAGATGTAGAAACATTTGCATATGTCTCCAAAAAGAAATAATTAATATAAGTGAGGTTACTATGAGTGGGTATGATAACTGAACCAAATAGGTTCAGAGTTTGGGGTAGAGCTAGGCTGTGAATAAAGCTCTGGGAAGACTACAGGGAGGGATAGTCAGGGACATTACCCATCAATCTTTTAGGAAGTGATAGAAAGAGAGGTTGAGGCATCAGCACTGATGTGATCAAAGGGAGGATATCATCTTGGATCTCACTGTGTTACATTTAAAAGATTTAGGTGAATGTGGAGAAGGAGCTGGGATGATAGATTTGAAAGGCTTTATACAATACACATGAATGTTGAAGTAACAAAATATTCGAGTAACTGTGGAACACAGAAGGACAAAGATGTGTCTTATGGGATAATCCTTGTTAGGGGGAGAAAAAAGAAGAGGCAGGTAGTGAAGTTAATGCTTTCCTCATCTTGCCATCTTTTCCCAACATCTAGCCACAGTGGCCTGCATTCAGTGAGTGAATACTTACTGAATTTATGGTGGAGTATAATTTATTAGTGTTTTGTTTTTTTTAAAGAATAGTTTACTTATTTTTAGAGAAGAAGGCAGAAGAGAGAAATATTGGTTGAGAGCAGAACATTGCACACCCTCTGCTGGTATCCAGCCTGCAGTCTGGACATGTGTCCTGCCTGGGAATTGAACCAGCAGCCTTTTAGTGCACAGGATTATGCCCAACCAACTGAGCAACACCAGCCATGGTATAATTTATTATTTTTATTCATAAACTAGAGGCCTGGTGCACAAAATTTGTACACGGGGGTCCCTCAGCCTGAACTGCATCCTTGGGGGATGTCTAACTGCCGTTTTGCAGGAGGCAACTGGCAGGGTGCTCGCCAGCTGGCTCCAAGCCCTGATTACTGCCATTGGTTACCTCCCTTTTGGGGGTGGGGGGGCAGACACTCAACACAGGAGCTGCACCCTGGTGTTCAGTGTATGTCATAGTGACCAGTCATTCTGCTGGCTGTTTTGCCATTCAGTCAATTTGCAAATTAGGGTTTTATTACATATGATAGGTTAGGAACTGTTATTGTACCTATTAAATACTGCCTAATGCAATATGTTATTTTGGTAAGAGAGCAAAGGTTTCCTTGGGTCTTTCAAACTAGTGTGTAAAATGAGCAATTAAGAAGACCATGATGTTTTTAAATTTTTCACTGCCTTTGCAGTAACATTATTTTACTCCTAAGAGTGCCATTCTCATAGTAGTTGAAAATTTCAAATGTGAAACTCAAACTGTGTTTGCATGAACCTTGAAAATATGTACAATGAGAAAAAAAAAGTATAACAAAACTGGAGTATGGCAGGAACATATATTTTAAAGTTAGATGAAATTCATTATGGGTCCTGGTGTAGTCTATTACTAGTGGTGATAATGTCCTAAAGTAATTTGGGTCTTTTTGTACCTTAGTCAGTTTTATAAAGTAGAGTGAAATGCATTTCACAAGTCTTTTGTAAGAATTGAAGTATTATGTTATTTAATGGTAGGAATGCAAGAAATGGTAGCTTTTTTTCTTCTTCTTCTTCAATGGGATGTAACTGTGCAGTGCTAATGATGGAAGACAACAATCCTAATTATATGAAGAATCTTTGAAATACCAAACAGCAGCCTTACCTTTGTTAATGTTACTTAGGTGGAGGGTACCTTTTTTTCCCATTTTCTGACTTATTTCTTAATATTCATCCTCCCACACTGAGATACGTACCAAAATATAAATAATTTTAAAAAATAACAGTATAGAAGGTTTTTCACTTTCAGCTTTTCTCACAGTTGCCTAGAGAACTGCTCTACTATAAAGTTAGCTCATATTTGCTCCAGCTAACTTGACTCTGAAGGCGTTAAAGCAGTCAACTGTTCAGTTAAACTCCACATTCAGGAAGCATTTGTTCTTGTCTTCAAAGCAAGAGGAAAAGGAATCAGGGATGAATTCTTCAAAGAAAGTGTGTCTAGGGTCTGCAGTTGTTTTAAGTAATATTCTCTATAGAGGTTTTTCTTTTCTTTTTTCTCAAGTTAAATGTTTTCATGAAAAATAGCATAATTAAATACCAAAGGTGAGCCATTTTAAAGTAAAGTAAAAGAAAAAGAGCAACTCAAACAAATAATAAACTATAATATGATACCCCTAAAATATTGATTACACTCCCATGTAAAATATAACTCGCCTATATATTCTTTGAAAAGAACGTAAATCACTCAAATTATAATTTGTTAATTATTCTTGAGTCTTCATAATATTTAACAAAATACTTTATTGGGTAAATATTTATTAAGTAAAAAGTACACTTAGAAAGTTCTATTTGGTTTATATTATGTTATGTTTTAATAAATATTTTAATAATGCTCTCCTATGAAGTAGTAGATGTTGCTATTTTGGGCAACTTCTCTTGAGGAAAAAAGGTGATAACTGAAAACAATTTAGGTATTGCTATGAAGTAATAAATTCTGTAGAAATTTATGCATTTTACATATTTCTCAAGGAAAGGATTTTGGTTGTTTTTTTGGTTTTTGTAAAACCGAAATACATTTTTACATTTATAGAGCCTTTGCTTTAAGAACTTAAGTGCCATTTTAGATTCATTTGTACAAAACACATCAGAATCTTATTTTTTTAAATTGCCCTATTTTCTATTGGTTTTTATTCAAGTCACAGTTAACAACAAACACAGGTTATCAGCTTTGGTAGTAGCTTTATTAATATTCAATTTGTAATTAAAATGAATTTAACAATTACCAGTAACAGTAATAAATAATTAAGAAATTTTTAATTTTTTCTGTAAGTTCAAAAATATTGATGAAATTTTCTCTCTAAAAATAACTGTAATCAGGTTGGCATGTCTTTTAGGACTTTAAACTCAATATATTGATGTTAGATATAAAGAAAAGATGACAAAATGAATTAATATATTTTCCCTTATTAAGTTGTTTGAAGCTTTTGCCTCTTTTACCTTTATACTCTAATTATGATTTATGTACTTACAAACAAAAATAAAATGGAATTATATTGGAGTCACGGTAGAGCTAAATTCTGTAACATAATATTTCTTATAAAGTGGTAGGTAGAATTTCTTTATGGAGATTCAAACAGATAACTCCAGGCCCAAAACATGAGTCAGGGTCATTACCTTAAAGGTCCTGTCTAGCCTTCAGTCTCTGAGAATGCATTGCTCTGAATATAGCCACATGAAGTGAAGTAATACATGACTAATGTTGACCTTTAGCTGTCTTATAAAATGCTTCTACTGTTGTCTGGGAAGTATAAGCCAGGAATATTCATCATTGGTTATCTAATTTCACAGTAAGCTTTGTTTTGAGACAGTTGGGTCATGTGGCTTATATATAAATTTTGAAAAATAGTTTATTGTTTTGATGTCTATAATGATTGGAATGGTGTGACTGTAATTCAAGTCTATGGATTGCGTTATGACAAAATTTGTTGTTAAGATGTACAAATATAATTTCAAATTAAAGATGATTGATATAATTGAGCTATATTGCTTACTCATTTAACTCATAACCTGTTCATGTAAACCATAGTCTGTATGCTGACGCATTGCATACTTAGAACAATTTAAAGAGGCTGTTGTATGGCCACTGTTTGACTCTTGGCCTTGACTAGGTGCTTATATTTGCAAGGGTTGCAGTGGATAAAGGGCAGGAGACCAGGGAGAGAAGACAGTGAGAAAGGGACAAGGAGAAAGGGGGAGCAAAGGAGAGAGAGTGGGAAAGAATGATTGATTTTTTTTGCCTACATTTAAAAAATCCTAGTGTCTTAATTTAAAACAGTATATCATTAAATGTTGAGTAAACATTATAAAGAAAGGAAATATATTTTTCATATATAAATAACTTTTCGATTGCATTTAAAAAGTCTCATTCTTATAAATCTAGTTTGTGTGAAAAATGACTCCATGGAACCATGAGAAGTAATAAGTCCATATTTGTAAATGGCTTTGAATATAATATGTAAATGTTAGCTTTTTTCTTCACTTATATTATCTTCATAAGACAGATTATGTAAAAATGTAATTTGTGAGTAGGTTATATTGGGAAGTCTTAGTCACTGCATTAGTTTAATAGCCTTCAATATTGCAGAATACTACTATGTAAACTTGTGAGCTAATAAAAACCAACAGTACACATCAGATGATTGGTGGAAATCAAGCAATATGGTTGGTTTCAGAGTTACATTTGTATAAAACAATCTTTAAATCTTTTAAAAAGCAAGTGTGAACATAATATGTAAGAGGTAATTGCAAAACATTTTAATATGGAAAAAAAATTCAAGTTGTGGAAAGCTTTTAAACTTGCCATCTAAAACTGATTACCCTTTTGAGTATTTCATGCCTTTTGACAATGAAAAGTGCACTTTACAAAAGCTGTTACACAAACCATTACATTTAAAAGATTCTATTTCACACCCCCAAATTACACTTATTTGTTGTATGTGAAAATTTAAAATTTCTTTCATTTATTTTGGTGGCAATTACTGTGAATTTTGCCTTTCTCTTCTTCCTTCTTCCTTGCAAACTAGAAATTAGTCTTTTTGATTTCTTTATTTCACTATAAACAGTAAGTTTGTTTATTACAGGTGACATTCAGAGATGATGTAATGAAATATTTCTGAGTCTGAACCTACTCACATATTTACTGCATTTAATAACAAATTACTGAACCTAGAGTACCAAGATCCTTTATGTATCTGAGAAAAAAAGTTTTGCAAGATGATCCAGAATCCTTACAGAATATAAAATCCAGTGTACCATTTTAGTTGATATGTCAACATATACACAAATATTGTCTTACTTGCAATCTTGTTAAACACCCTGAAACACTGTCTTATTCGTTTATGTTAGAAAGAAACTTGGAAACATGTCTCTCATTTTAGCACTGCTTTCTCCATGTTATGATTATTTCATTTGTGTAATAAGCACTTTGAGCTTCTGGAAGGCCTTCCTACTTCTTTTTGAGTACCTTCTTTCCGTTTTGTAAACCATTGTTAGAAAGAGCTATGAACTGGGAATTGTGAGTTCTGAGTTCTGATGTCAATACTGATACCAACTAATGGACCCATGTGGTTTGTAGATCTCAGATTCCTTGTGAAATGAGGGCCTGAACTAGATGATTTCCTGGATACTCTTTAACTTTAAAATGCTGTGATATTGGGAAATGGGCCATTTAACTGAAAATCTGTTACAACTCTCCTCCTAACTTTTGAGTGTTCAGTTGATTGAATCAATAATTTACCTAAAAGCCGTCTACTGAAATATAAATTCAGTGAATGGTTGTTTTGTTAAATTTGCCAAGAACCAACTTTCTAAATTATCAACTGCCCAAAATATGTTTCTATTAACTACATATAAAGTTTACCACAAGGCATGCACAGAATAATTGCAGAAACTTTTAAAATATCTGGTAAGAAGTATTAATTAATTTGAAATTTTCCATAGCAATTCCACCACAGACATATTTGCAACAGAAATATTTATCAGTACCAATCAACTGACTACCAAATTTATCTTGATAGTCATATACTGTTGGCCTTGCAGTTGCTTAACACAGAAGGAACACACCCATCTAGTTGACTCATTGACAAACTTGTGAATTAGGAGAAGTATAGAATTCATTTAATGGATGAAAATGTAGTGAAAGGAAGAAATCTTCCCTATTGTCATTTATAAACTGCATGGTATTCAAGATGTGCACAGCCCTTTGATATAAAATAAATTCTCATTTTCAAACATTATTAACCCAGAAAAAGGCAAAATTCCAGAATGTAATTATATAATGACATAGTTATATATAGGCTACAGTGCTGTCTTACAGTAATATTTCAGGTAAATTAAAACCTTAAACTCATCAACGTAAATATCAAAGAGTCTTCAAAAGTTCTTTAAAACTTACATTTAACACAAGTTATGTCATCATTATATACAATTTAAAGAAGTTTTCAGTGAATTGGTCAATTTGTCAAATTGGCTGGCCATATGGCAATCTGATTCTTAGCAAGTTGATTTTTGGCAGAGTAGACCTGTGTTATCGTATCCTTATCACCATCTGCCAGGAGCAGGGGCCAATGAAACTATCATAGTAGCGCCTTACTGTCTTGGGAATGAGGATGCTTTTTCCTCAGCCACACCTTAGAGCCACAGTTGGAACCACTTACATATTTTGTCTCTATGTGCATGAGAGGGGGATAGGAGGAGAGGAAGAGAATGAATGAGCATGTCTGCCACAACATAGACTGAAGGTGTAGGTAAGAATTGAGGAATTTTTTTTTTCTGCTCTTCTGATCATTATAGCAAAATATGTCTCATATTAGTATTTGAATGAAGCAATAAAATGAATAGATCAAGGTATGTAATGAATTCCTTGGCCTATATCAAGGAAAGATGGTTCTATGCTCCAGCCAGAATAAGCATATAGTTGGACTAGAGGGGTATTCTAAAGTATTGCTGTAGAGTGTAGTTTCCCTAAACACTATCTTTGGACTGTAATCTTCCTTCAAGCTCTGTCTGCTTCTCATTTAAGATTTTTTATTGCAGTGTCATCCTATCTAAAGAACATTATAAACTAATGGACAGAAAAATAGATACAGAGGCAGTAACGCATCAAACAGACTGTCAAATTACAAGGGGAAGCTTAGGGAGAGGTGGGATAGATAAGAGATCAACCGAATGACTTGTATGCATGCATATAAGCATAACCAATGGACACAAGACTCTGGGGGGTGAGGGTATGCATGGGAGTGGGGTAATGGCAAGATATGTATACATGTAATACATTAATTAAAAAATTAAAAAATAAGATATATGTGTGTGTGTGTGTGTGTGTGTGTGTGTATATACATACATACATACATACATACAGTGGTACCTCGAGATACGAGTGCCCTAACAGACGAGATTTTTGAAATAGGAGCCGTCGAGTGAGCAATTTTTGCTTTGAAATATGAGCAACATTTGAGATAGGAGTGATCTCGTGGATTAGCCGGCTCTGCACACGACCCACCAGTTTACCGTGACTTGAGCATCTCATAGTTTCCTTCGCCTCAAGGTTACGGAACGAATTAAACTGGTATCTCAAGGTACCACTGTATAGATATAACAACCCCCACAGAAAAAAAAAAAAGATTTTTTTATTGCAGTGTCATCCTGTCTAATAAAGAGGGCTAATTGACCCTCACATTGTCACAAAGATGGTGGTGCCCAGAGCCAATAAGGAGGGAATATGTTAATTGACTATCATGCCCTCAAAGATGGCTGTGCCCACAGCCACAAGATGACAATGTCCAGTTCCCTTAGCCCTGCCAGGGTGGCAGGGGCTGGCCGAGGCACAGGCAAGCCTCAGATGGCGGCTGCCCAGCTTTTCAGGTAACCAGTGCTAGCCAAGGCTTGCACTGCTGGCAGTGGCAGCAGCAGAGGTGTGATGGAGTGCATCTTCCCCTGACCACCAGGTCGCCTCCCGCCTCTGAGGGTTTCCTGCACTGTGAAAGGGGGCAGACCAGGCTGAGGGACCCCCCTCCAGTGCATGAATTTTCATGCACCAGGCCTCTAGTTAGGTCATAAAGTTAAATATATTTTTCTTGTCATTGCTGAAGGCAATTTGTGACTGTATATAAAGATCAGAGAGCAGCAACCACTGGCGCCTACGTCAAAGGCCCCAAACCCATTTTTTTGAGAATTAACTAGTTGAAACTGGCCTGCTTTTGCCATTTGAGAAATTGCAGACAGTCATTCCTCTTCCTTTAGAAGTGGAATTGACAGTGGGCACTGCTTAGTCATTTTTGATTCCTGATTCAAATTTCAACAAACCTAACTGTGTTGATGCCTCAGCAAAGTAGTACAGAAACCACAAGATGCAGCATTTTTATTAGACTAGAACAGATAGCCATC
Source organism: Lasiurus borealis (assembly GCA_004026805.1). NCBI lineage: Eukaryota > Metazoa > Chordata > Mammalia > Chiroptera > Vespertilionidae > Lasiurus > Lasiurus borealis. The sequence continues at coordinate 32,188 of PVJN01009612.1, read as the reverse complement.
TTATGAGGTACTCTGCTTTTCTAGAAATGAAATGAATATTTTTTTAGAGGATAGCTACACATACAAAATAGATTGGTTAAAAAATTACAGGATGTCTAATTCCTATAACAGATAAAAATGCAAAAAAGACTGCTACTTTAGACAGGACTACATAATGTTCAATTTATAAAACATTTACATTGTCATATTATAAACCTAATTCAGCATATGGCTGGGTTGAAAAAAGAAAGAAAAAAAGGTTTGCTCCTGTAACCTAATAAGGTGAGTAGTATATTCAAGTCCTCACTCTAACCATGTCTAGATGGGTGATCCTGGGGTTCATAGTTATTTAAACTTTGGGCCTAAGTCTTCTCACCCAGAAAAATGGGGTACCTTCACCGGATTTCTGGACAGATGAAATAATGCATGTACAATCCTTACCTAAATGTGTTAACTAATTACTAAATAGAGGCTATTACCTTGTGTGTGTGTGTGTGTGTGTGTGTGTGTGTGTGTGTGTGTGTGAAAAGTTTCAATGATTGTTAAGAGAATATAGAAGAATGTCAGTTGAATGTGGCCAAGTTCAAATAAATTTCAAGTGGTTAATTAATGATGAAGTTAGAAAGATTACTATTAGGATAATTATTTGTTCTTAGCATTTTGGCTAGGAAAATTAAAGATCTCTGCATGTTTCTGTCTTATAAAAACAAAGGAAGCCTACTAGGCCACCTTTTACAAGATGACATGATTAGAACATTGGATCTGAATCCACAATTTAGTGAATCGGGTATACTTATTAAAACAGAAAATGATGTGTCGGGAGGTTAAGAGCAATAGCTGAAGACCTAATTTGCTCAATTGGGTTTATCTAATTCTTGTTTCTTTATAAAAAAAATAATACAGAAAATCTGTTGAGGCTTACAAATGTTGGAATATAAGAGTTGTAAAATTCTGCCATAAAGGGAATTGAAAACGAAATCATATTAGAAAATTAAAAATAAATTATTCATAATGAATAATTGATTGAAAATGGCTCCGATAGAAAATTATATATATAAAGTGTTACATGTCTCTGATATAGCTTTCTCTAATAGTAATGTTCCAGCTGGTCTAAACCTCATTCCCTTATAGATTCATTTGTTCATACAACAATAAAATATCCTCTGTGTTTTGACCCCTGTTGCATATTTGTGAGTAAAAAAGTCCATATGCTCATAGTTTTTATGATCTGGTTGGAGAGACAGGTACACTACAATATAATTATTGTGTGCTGAGTAGAGATAGGACATGAGACCCAGAATTGTTAAGGGGAAAAAATGGTAGTAGCTTGGGATGCTGTCTGGGTAAGTGAAATTTATATTTAGAGCTGAAAGATGAAGCAAAGAAGGAAAAATTATTTCAATAAGAAGGAACTCCTTACTCAAAGGTCCTAGCTTTGGAGAACTGAGAGAACTTCCATGTGGCTAAAGTTGTAGATTATCTTTGGTAGTCAGTAGTTTTGTTCTCAAGAGCCTTATAAATTCTGTTAAGGGATTTGCAGTTTATCTTGAGGATAATGGGACCTAATGAAAGGATTGGCCTGAGCTCTAGGGAGTTGGAAACATAAAAATATGTGAATAGATTTTTGAGACATATTAAGGAGCAGAATCATTGGACTGAATTATTGATTAGATTTGGAAGATGAATGGAAAATGTTTGGTAATAAAAGGAATGATTGGGTAGGATAGTCACTCTTTATGTATTTCCAGGGATAAAGGAAGTATTCGCTTTCTCCTCTTTTAATACCCTGGGAAGATCATTAAAATGCAGGAGAAGTGAGGGTGGAAATAAAATTAATTATATTAAACTTCACACTAATATAAAACAGCATGTGATGCCAGTTGCTTTTAATCATAAAGAACTTACCTTTGATTTTAAGTATATTAAAATATCCACAGTTTGGAGTATTATCAAGCAGAGATTTAAGAGCTATCCTAACATAATCTACTTTAGAAGGAACCATTGTTTTTGGAGCAAAAAGATGCTTTAGACTGAGTTGGAAGGATAGCTATACGTAGAGTGAACAACCAGTTTCAATAAAATTAGCTCCAAAGGAACAGTCTTTAATGCATTATAATTGACTTAATTTCAAATATTATTTTTTTGAGAGAAATAATTTTTTTGTTAAATCTGTGAGTATACAAATTGCTAGGCTAGAAGCCCGTAATTCATGCACTGGAGGGTGGGTCTCTCAGCCCATCCCGCCCCCCTCTCACTGCCCGGGAGTCCTCAGGGGCGGGAGGCAACCCGGCAATCATGAGAAGGTGCAGACCCATCACACCTCTGCTGTTGCCACCACCAGCAGTATAAGCCTCAGCCAGCCCTAAGTTACCTGAGCCTTCGGCTGGCCCTATTGGCTGGGCAGCTGCCATCTGAGGCTTGCCTGCACCTCAGGCTAGCCCTTGAGGGTCAGGGAGTGAGGGAACTGGGCACTGCCATCTTTAAGGTTGTGACAGTCAGTAAGCATAGTCCCTCCTTATTGTCTGTGGATGCCACCATCTTTGAGGGCATGGCAGTCAATTCACATATTCCCTCCTTATTGGCTGTGGGCGCCACTATCTTTGCAATGGCATGAGGGTCAATTAGCATATTCCCTCTTTATTAGATAGAATATCCATGCATATATACGTGTATATATATATGGTATATATGCATTTTAGAATGAACATCAATGTAAAAATTTCATTTGATTAATAGCATTATGTTTTATAGCAAGTGTTTCCAGAATTTATGTGTGTTAACAGATTTTTCAAGTATATACATACCCACATTCACTACATTTGGTTAAAAAAAAAAATGGCAGTATTGAGAATTTGGTTCTTTAAGCTATTGTACATTTAAAGTGGGGTATACTGTTTCTATTAGCACTGTTCTTATACACTACTAGAGGCCTGGTGCATAAATTTGTGCATGGGTGGTGTCTTTTGGCCTGACTGGTGATTGGGGCAATTGGGGCTGACCAGCCAGGGGCAAGGAACCACAGGATGTTCACCGTCCCAGAGAAGGGACTGGTGGAGATTGGCTGGCCACAGGAGGTTGGCTGTGGGACACTGAATACCAGGGGGCAGCTCCTGCATTAAGCATCTGCCCCTGTGATCAATGCATGTCATAACTACTGGCTGATCGCCCGGTCTTATCGGTCGTTTGGGCTTTTATATCTATGTGTGTGTGTGTGCGTGCATGAAGAGTCCCAGTGAATGAAATTCATGCACTGGAGAGGGTATCTTTCAGCCCAGCCTGCACCCTCGCCAAACTGGGACATCTCAGTTTAGGCCCGATTGCACAGGGAATGAGCTTAAACCAGTAGTTGGACATTCCTGTCACAATCCGGGATTGCTGGCTCCCAACCACTCACCTGCTTGCCAGCCTGATTGCCCCCAACCGCTTCTGCCTTGCAGTCTGATCACCCACTAACCACTCCCATGAAAGCCTGATCAGTGCCTAACTGCTCCCTGCCAGCCTGGTCACCCCTAACTACCCTCCCTTACAGGCATTGTTGCCCTTAACAGCCCTCCCCTGAAGGCCCAATCACCTCCACTTGACCTCTCCCGCCACCTGGTTACCGCTAATTGCCCTCCTCTGCAGAACAGGTCACCCTTAACTTCCCTCCCTGCTATCCTGATCACCCCTAATTACTCTTCCCTGCTGGCCTGATCACTCACAATTGCCATCTTGTAAATTGTTGAGTAAAGATAGGACATGAGATCTATGTGATGGCCATCTTGTGTGAGAGCATGATGGTCAATTTGTATATTACCTCTTTATTATATAAGACTAATAGACTAGAGGCTTGGTGCACTGAATTCATGCATGGATGGGTGCCAGGCTGGTGGGGGAGAGGGAATGCAGGAGGTTGTCCAGCTGGTCCCATCCCCAATTTGATGGGGATTCCATTGGGTAGGGGCCAACCAAGGGGAGGGTCTGCAGTTGGTTGGCTGGCCAACCCCACCCCAGATCAGGATGGTGGACCAATCAGTGGCTGGGCCAGCTGGGGACGGGTACTGCGGGAGGTGGGCTAGCCAGCAGGGGGATCTGAGGGAGGTTGGCCATAAGGCTCTGCCCCTAATCAGGGTGGTGGCGCTGCCCAGGGGTGGGCCGACTGGACAGGGAGGGGCTGCGGGAGATTATGGGGCGCCAATTGGGGCCCTAATCAGACTGGTTGGCCACTGCATTGTGAGTCATAGTGACTGGTCTTTTTGGTCACTTGGCTTTTATATACATATAATTTTTCCTTTTTAGATATTTTGATCTCTTTAAGCCTGTCATTAGCATAGTTAGGAACTGCAAAAGTCTCTGTTCTCCACTTTTATAGAAAGAAAAACAAATGAGGCATAGAGAAAAAAATAGGAACATTTACTGTGTGGGCAAGAGAATACACATTCATTTTACTGGGCCCCTTTTGACCTTTTAAAGGACAAGATTAATTTTTTGAAAGCAAATAGTCTTTCTGTATTATTTCCTCTATAAAATATTTTTTGAACAGGAGGTTAATGCAGATATCTTTTAACCTCTAATATGCTTTTCCATACCCTGAGTATTATAGATTTGATCATTTCAGGAAAGAGTATATCAATCCCACATTAGGTATACCATGGTATATAGTGTGTCTATTTGTTCAAATTAGAACTCTCTTAGTGCTCCAAATCTCCATAGGCTGCTTAATCTCTCTAAATTTGATTTATCTAAAATTGCCTCACTACTGCTATCTGTGTAACTGAGAGGCTGCCATTATTGGAGATAGACAGACCTAGACTTGAATCCTGGCTTAATGTCTTAATAGTTCTCTAATTCTGGGCAAGTTCCTTAATCTCCAAACCCTAATTCTCTCTACCTTAATATATCCATCACATAGTAAGTGCTCAACAGGTACCTATTCTTACTAATACTATCTAATAAAAGAGTAATATGCAAATTGACCATACCTCTGCTACCCCACCAGACACACCCACCAGCCATTCAGGAATGAGTATGCAAATTAACTCAACCAAGATGGCTGTGGCCACAGAGAGAGCAGGAGGCTTGAGTTGTCCCTGACAATGTAGGAAACCGTGCTTTCCGCCTGGCCTGGTGGGCCCAGGCCACCACTCAAGGCTACAAAGTTTCCATTGTAGAAGATAAATAAATCCCAACAAAAATGGCAGCAACCTCAGATCTGGAGAGAGTAGGAGGTTTGGGTTGCCCCCGGCAATGGAGGAATCCAAGCTTTCCACTTGCTCTGGTGGGCCCTGACCGCCGCTCAAGGCTCCAAAGTTTTAATTATAGAAGATAAATAAATCTCCCCAAAAATGGCTATTGCCATGGAGCTAACAGGGGGCTTGGCTTCACTCAACGCTGCAAAGTTTAAGTTATAGAAGATAACTAAATCCCAGATACCAGGGTCTTTGTGTGGGTTGACAGGGAGCGTGGTCAGCTTGCAAACCTCCACAGGCCCTTTGCCCAGGCTACCCCATGCCCCAAGGGTACCCCACCCTGATTCAGGACACCCTTCAGGCCACAGTGGTTCTCAACCTTCCTAATGCTGCAACCCTTTAATACAGTTCTTTATGTTGTGGTGATCCCCAACCATAAAATTATTTTTGTCGATACTTCATAACTGTAACTTGCTACTTTTATGAATTTGAATGTAAATATCTGTGTTTTCTGATGGTCTTAGGAGACCTGCTAGCTGTTCGCGACCCACAGATTGAGAACTACTGCTTCAGGGCAAAACCAGCCAGCCCCCACTCATGCCTCTATCTTATCTAATCCTATCTAATAAAAGGATAATTTGCAAATTGACCATCACTCCAACACACAAGATGAATGCCCCATGTGATCAAAGATGACTGCCCCCATGTGGATATAAGATGGCTATAACAAGGTGGCCAGCAGGGGAGGGCAGTTGGGAGGGACCAGGTCTGCAAGGGAGGGCAGTTGTGGGCAGTCAGGCCAGCAGGGAAGGGCATTTAGGAGGGACCAGGCCTGCAGGGGAGGGCAGTTAGGGATGACTAGGCAGGCAGAGGAGAGAAGTTGGGGGCAACTGGGACTGCAGGGAAGAGAAGTTGGGGGAGATCCAGGCATGCAGGGGAGAGCAGTTGGAAGGAATCAGGTCTGCAGGGCAGGGCAGTTAGGGGTGACCAGGCCTGTAGGGAAGGGTAGTTAGGGACAAACAGGCTGGCAGAGGAATGGTTAGGGGTGTTCAGTCTGACAGGCAGAAGCAGTTATGGGCAATCAGGAAGGCAGGCCAGGCAAGCAGTTGGAAACCAACAGTCCTGTATTGTGAGAGGAATGTCCAACTGCTCATTTAGGCCCAATCTTACCTGGACCAGTACCTCACTGTCTTAATGTAGAGAGCAAGTTCTACTGTCTTCGCCTCCTCTTCCTCCCTCTCCCCATCTCTGTTCTCCTCCCCTTCACCTGGATCGGGCCTAAAGGAGCAGTCGGACATCCCTTGAGGAGTCCCGGATTGGAAAGGGTGCAGTGTGCACAAATTTTATGCTCTGGGCCTCTAGTACCTTTAATAATAAAGATGATGATAGATTTATGACAACATACTTATTGTTCATCATCTTTATATTCTAAGTGCTATTATCATTAAATACTCCATCCAGTAGTTTCTAGTAGTTCTCAGGAGTGGATTGCCCAGTAGGGAGAAACATTTATGGCTTTGTCTAATAGAATTTGTTTAAGAATCTTTCTGTATGTTTATTCATTTTGTTCTCAAATCCTTCTTTCACTAGGATACTTGTAAGTTTCTGCTTGTTTGGTTGGTTTTATTTTTCTCCTCTATCAGTTAATACCTGAGCACTGCCATTTTTTAACATATGTCATCTGGGTAAGACTGATTTGGCTATTAATTCATGAAATATGGGGGACAGAAAATGCTGAATGGCCCCAGCAGTAGACTGGACAAGCACTTGGTTCTCTTTTCCCCCAGATTACCTCTGTGCCTGATTACAGCTTCTCTTAATAACTAAAATAAAATAATTCTTACTTCACTTCAGTAGCTGAAGTATTTTAGCTTTATTTTTCTTCCCCCAAAAAACAGATTTTTATAATCTGAGTCAAGGCAAGAATTAGTTAAGAGAAAACCTTTATTTGAAAAATGAAAAAAGTTACCTAGGCAACCTGATATATTACCATTGTACTGATTAATCATTGTCAAGCATTAATCACTATCATCAGTTATCACAGGAAGATGACTGCTGAACAGGCTACACTATCATCATTTCATCATTTTCTACTGATCAGTTTAGTACAAAAGATGAACTATACACAGTTATGAGGATTGCAACTTCAAACCTAAATAAAGAGGCAGAACTTTTATAATATTAAAAATCATGAATTTTCTTTTCACATCCCTTCAGTTATTTGATTTATTGTTTTGATAAATCCTTATGTCTTTCCAATGAATAAACTTTTCACAGAGGTGTATTTTAAATAAAAAAGTCTGACTACAATCTATAGCTTAACCAATTTCTTTCATTTGTGTGAATTGGAGCGGGCGCAGGGGGGGGGGGGGGTGGTGGTGAAACCAAGTCATCATGTTTTATATTTGTTGGTAAATTAATCAGCTCAATATATTTTTGAAAAAGTTTAAAAACTTAAATTTATCATCTGAATATTTAACCATGTATTAGTATATATAAAATTTCTATAATGCCCATTACTTTATATTATTCTTACTCTTAACGTTGCTTAATATTTTCAGTCTTTTTTATGAATTAGGATATTCTTATTATTTTTATCATCTATTCCAGAATATTCAGAAAAATATACATTTTATATTAATTTTATGTTCTGAAAAGTATATGTAGAACTCCCTCCCTCAAATGTGACTCATTTTAGTTGTACAATTTAAAAAAAAATTTTAATTGCTATGGATATTATATATATTAATAATTATTTTCTAACATTTATTAAAGAATCCTCATACTTAATCAGTTTTAGTATTAAAAATTTTATGCTGATGCTGCAAAATTTGTTAAGGTTTTGGATCTTTTGCTGTGGAAAAACATTATCAATATTAAAACTCCTTTCTCTGTTTCAAAAATAGTAATTTAAATTGTAACAAAATATTTTCCCTATAAATAACATCTCTATGTTCTTATGTTGAAACAAGTTTCTAAGTAAATAATTTATTCTCGAATATCACATTTCAGGTGTAATTTATTTTTACTACCCCTACTATTATAATTTTGGTTAATTTGTTTCAAGTAGGAATTGGAATTAGCATATTTATTTTCCTATACTAAGTAAAAAGAAAGGGAATTCTCCATTGCATTTGAATATTAAATTACCAATCTTACTTTTTTATTCTAAACTAAAACCTGTTAAATTCCTCAGTGCAAAAAAATGTTGGTGTAGTAAATTTTGCAGAATTTGCTTTTTTGAAGAGCAAATTACTTCAGGATGAAAAAAAAAATAGAAGGATACTACTTAAGCTAGCAGTTATATAATTCTGTTTGATAAGTAATTGATTATGTCAGACTATTAAACCTTTTAATCTGACCATGTACATTGTATGTGGTAAAAGGAATCCAACTGTGAATTTGAGTATATTAAATAATCTTCAGTAAATCCACAAAGAACATTTGAATGCCTTGGAACTTGCAATAATGCATGTTTGTTCCAAACACATTTGCTTTGCCTAGGTTTTGCCTATCAGGTTGAAGAAATGCTAATCTTGTCGCATTCAGCAGCTGGGTTTTTTCCATATTCTTTTCCTTCTCCTAGGGGTTAATTAGCCTTCTTTCAAAATGTGGCCTATTTAGCTGTAGATTCACATGATTCAGCCAGAGCAGGCTGTACAAAGCTGAACCGTTAACAGGAGGGTGTGTCCAACTGCTTAATTAGCCAGAATAAAAAGGTCCTTTGTCAAATCAGCATCTGTTGCTCTTGACACACCTGACAGCCACATTAGGCAAGGATGACTAGACTGAAATTGTGCATGTCTCTCCTGCAAGACTATACAACTCATTTACATATGGGCTCCATCATGGACAAACTGCAGGGGTGTATTTAGCTTATCAAAATGGATTAATGTGACTGCATTTGTGGCTGATAAACAAATATCACTTGAAAGGACGCTGTGAAGGAACTAAACTAACCAAATTACTCCCAAACATAAACAAAGCACCAGAAACCACTGCCAGATGAATGGGAACACTTCAAATGTGTACACAAATGTTTATGCTGGGTTTAAAACAAAACCTCCAAATAACGCATGCTAAGACACTACCCTCATGTGATGATCCTGGTTCTACAGAAATGTTGGAAAGCTACCAGAATACTCTGAACGTGTCAGTGGGTTTAAATGATCTGTTGAGCAAAATTTGGCAGGAGGGTTATATTCCTCAAACATGCTTTAATAGTCTAATTGATCTGCTGTTAAATTAGGTCTTCAGAATTAATCAGTTAGAATGCCTCTGGAAAAATACTTATCAGTTGAGTTGTATTATAGCCTCAGTAAAAAGAGAGATAATAGTTCCTAATTCAATGTCAGAGAGAGAAGGATATCTATCCATTGTTATTGGAAGTATAAATCAAATATAGTTGATTGAAAACCCCAAAAACTTTGCTGTTCTGACCATCAGTCTTTAGCTAGCTTTTCATGTTGAACCCTTGTCATCATGATATTGCAAAATGAATATACGTATTGGTAACATTATGGGCTCCAAGTTCTGAAAACCTAGATTTGAATTCAGGCTCTTCTCCTACAAAGTTGTGTGGCCTTTAGCAAGTTATTGAATCCATGAGTCTATTCTTGCCTCAGTTTCCATTATTGGGGGTTTTCTGAGGTTAAAATAGTAAGTATTCAAGCTTGCACTTAACATATTGTGTGGTACCTGGAAAAGACTTGTTAAATGAGAGAACTAATTATAGGAGGACTTTTTGAGCCAATTTCTGAAAAGGATGTGATGGAGACCCTCTCAGCACATGAGGCCTAAGCAAAAAGAGCCTCTTTCTTAAAGTTGAGGAAGACAGTGAAATCAGGATAATGAAGTTGGTCTATTAAGGAAAAATTAAGACAGAACTGAGATTCTTAAGTTTGTCAATTGGCATGACTATAATCCAGGAGCCAAGAAGATTAGAGGATGAGCAGTAAACAGAAGATGTTTTGGAACAATTATTTGGTTCTGGATTATACCACAGTTTTGATGAGGTATATACTTAGAGCCAGAGGCTGGATGGAAAGTTCTCCATGATGCTCTAAGTTACATAACATATCATTTTCTATCCATCTTATTTCCCCTCTCTGTTCAGTAAAGGTTGTTTCTATTGAACAGCTGGGGTCCTTACTCCTTTTCACTCTAAAAGTTCACCAGCTTGCTTGCTTCCCTTCTATATGTGCAATTTCCTATATGATAAAGAGGGAATATGCAAATTGAGCATCACTCTACCACACAGATGGAGGCACCCACAGCGGAGGGGGGTGTTTCTATAAAGATGACTGCGCACACGGTAAAGATGGGGTTTCCATAACACAAGATGGCTGCACCCACAGCACAGGCTGAGTTCTCATTACGAGCCTTAACAAGCAATCAGTAGAGACCTCAGGCTGCACCCCCACCCTGGGACCAGGCCAGTGGACCTCAGGCCACACCCCACACTCAGGGCTTGATGGGGGACCTCAGGCCTGGGGACCTCAGAGCATACCCCTTGCCCCAGGCTGGGGAACCACAGGCCATGCCCCTCCTCCTCTCCTCCCCCCCGCCCCCAACAGGCCAGGGAACCTGAGGCCACGCCCCTACTTGGCAGGGCTTGACAGGGGACCTAAAGATGTACTCCCTACCCAAAAGGGCTTGACAGGAGATATCAGGCCATGTCCTCCACCCAGGGGGCTTGACACTGAGCAGGGCTTGACGGGGGACCTGAGGTTGGGCCCCCCTGCCTGGCAGGGCTTGATGCGGGACCTCAGGTCACATCCCCTGCCAGGTGGGGCTTGACAGAGTATCTCAGGCTGAGTCTTCCACCTGGCGGGGCTTGATAGGGGACCTCAAGGTGTGTCCCTCCCACCCTGGCCAGGCTGAGGGACCTCAGACCTCACTCCCCACCCTGGCTCTGTGCTGGGGATCTGAGGCTGTGCCCCTCACCTGGCGGGGCTTTACAAGGGTGGGACCAGCCTGGTCTGGATCTAGCCCAATGGGAGGCCGGCCTGGTCTGGGTCTTGCGCATATGGGTGGGCGAGGACTTGACTCTGGGTCCGGTGGTGCGCTCCAGACTCTGATAGGAAGAAGATTTTCGTATACATTTTACTGATTTTCTTCCATCTCAGACACTTCTATTATAGAGAAAGGGCAAATAGCAATATTAAATAATTTCCTCTAATCCCTCCCCTTTTAATGTGCATGAATTTCATTCACCAGGCCACTAGTTTCTATTTTAAAACTCCATCTTGGTCTAATACTTTAGTGAATGAGCTTTATTGTTATGTCCAAACCATCCTTGTTACCTCCATTTGTTTGACTTTGGTTAAGTGACTTACCATCTCTGCAGCCTCAGTTGACTGATCTGTGAAATGAGGAAAATTAGAGTTCCATTCATTTAGTAACACATTTCTGTTAGTAAAGTGGCCAACATGTGGGTATTTCTCTTTTGTACAAAAGAAGTAAAAGAATATAAATGTTATCAATATTGTCTTAAACCCAGAAAGTAATTTTCTATTTTCAGTCTCGATTTGTAGGACTAAGTTTCTGGTTACCCCACAAAGTGTCATGAACTTAAATGCCTATAGAGGCCAGGCAAGTGAATGAGTTGCACCATTTAAATAATTTGTCTATGAAACACATAATAGAGGTCTTCCTCTTCTACATTTTCAGATTTTTCAAGAGAATCTAGACATTTGGTTTTTAATGCAAAGGTTTCTGATTTTTAAATTTTGGCAATTAATAATTTTAACTTGTAGTAACTCTGAGTAAAAGCCTATCTATGGAATCTAATATAGTCCATAGGATGCTGATTTCCAAATCTATGCCTTTTATTTTGTAACTAGAGGTCCAGTGCATTGGATTCATGCACTGGTGGGGTATGGCAGGTGGGCATCAGTCTGCTGTGGAAATGCTGCTCATCCCGGTCAGCCAAGCAGCTGTGGACCCACCGTCCGAGTATCTGATCCCTGGTCTGGCATCTTCTGTGGAAGAGCACTCACCTCTCCAGGGACCCATCAGGGCCAGGCTCAGGGACAGCAGTACTGTGAAGCGGTGGAGTAGGCCTCAGTCCTGCAGCGTCTATGAACCTGCCTCCCAGCCTCCAGAGTCAGTTCTGCGAGCCTGGTGGCAGCTCTCTACGGCTGGGTGTCCAGAGGAGATGGCAGAGAATGAGGAGGAGGAGCCTGGGGTGAGGAGGTGGATCCTGGGGCAAAGAGATGACAATTGCAGTCCAGGTTTCTGCCTGTTGGCCTGGGGTTCAGAGTGGGAGAAGCCAATCATCCTGGTCAGCTGAGCTTCTGCCCCCCTGGTGGTCAGTGTGAGTGGTCAACTGGTCATTTTGGTTGTTCCACCATTTCGTCACTGGTTTTTTGTAATATAGGATAAGCTCTCTATGGTGCTTTATTAAGAACCTTTAAGAATTGCTTTAAAAATACATTTAATTTTTAAAGAGGACTCCATTCTTTATATTCTTACTAGAGGCCCAATGTATGAATTCATGCACAGGTGGGGTCCACCCAGCCCACCTCAATGGAACCGATTGGGCTGGGCTGATGAGGGGAGGGGATGCGGAGGGTTGGCTGGCCAGCCAGCCCACCCCTGATCAGGGTAAGATGGGCCGATCAGGGTGGGGACTGGGATGGATGGAGGGGCCACGGGCACTTGGCTGCCAGCCCTGCTCCCTGGTCGAACTCCCAGTCGAGAGAACAATTTGTATATTAGCCTCCTTTTATTATATAGGATTCTTATATTTGGTCTAAAATATTGGATTGCAAAGTATGGGTCATATACCAAAAATGGCTGTGTAGGCTGGTCTGTAAAACAACGTAGTATGGCTATAGTCTCTATCATTCCTTCTGTTGAAGCCCCTAGGCACCTCCACTCTGTGCCTGAGGTTTATCATCTTTAAATGGAGATTATACTCATCCTAGCAATATTGGATTGTTACAAGGTTAATTTATTTAAGAATTAACATGTAAAGCATTTAGAAGATTCCTTAGCATATGTTAAACACTCAAATCAGTGTTAGTTGTTGCTGCTATACCTTTTGTATGAGCTAAGGTTTATTGTGTTGCTTTAGGGTTTTGACTAACAAAAGAATAAGAATAATTACCTAAAGTGATGCCAATGTCAAGGTTTGGAAAGAAAAGTAAGCACAGATTCAAAGTAAAGAGGCCTAACCCCACATCTATTCCTGTCACCTGAATGAATCTGTTAACCTCTTCGGGTTTTGATTTCCTCATTTATAAAATAAGAGTAGATTAGATATCTTCAGAGGTCCATTTGTAAAACTGAATGAGATGATAGAAAAGGTTTGGGTGAAATTTTGAAGAGGTCATGCTGTAACAAAAGATGCTGAGAGGGGTCAATTTTCTACTTGAAAGAACTGAATATGCTTTCAGAATTTTCTTAGGGAAAATTAATGTTCACCACATTGTTCATAGATTTAAACCATAATGCAGTATTTTTCTTAGGCTGCCAATTAAATATTTTTTGTTCTTTCCACCCCGCCTCCCCGTAAAGAAAATTAGAATTCTTGTTCCTGCTCAATAGCAAAGAAATTAATATTTAATCTTTTGTCTGTATAAGTACCACAAGGGAATGCTGAGGCCAGGTGATCTGAGAAAGCACACTTGTTAGCATACATGCTGTAAAATTTAATCTTGTGTTAGTAGGTCAGACATGTGAGAACTGAAAAATATCCTGTTTTGAATTGTGAATGACAAAGATAATATTTCATGTCTATTTACAAATCTCATTTATGTAATAGTTGTCTTGCCCAACTTTCAAGTTGATATTTTTTTATCTTTGTCTAAGAATATACTTAAAATTTTATTTTAGTACCATATCATATCACAGGATAAGAAAATAGGTTGGTGCTTCGGCTAAGTTTAGGGTATATCAGTTGGATTTTGGATATATACTAATTTTTTTAGATCAGTGAATAGCAAGTTGAAAGTTGGGAAGAACCTTATCAATAGTTTTTCCTAAATTGTACACCTCTGGTGACATCCTAATAATCTATAAAAGAGTCTAGAAAGTATGGTTTATAACATACTTGCATACAGTTAAGGTTTATATCCTGAGAATTGAGTATCTTGATATAATTTTGGGCTATCCTATTTAATAAAGAGAGAATATGGTAATTGAACCTCACACCCTGGCAAAGATGGTACCCACAGCAAATAAGAAGGGAATATACTAATTGCTGCCCCACCCTCAAAGATGGCAGCACCCATAGCCAATAAGGAGGGAGTATGCTAATTGACTGCCACTCCCTCCTTCAAATATAGCGGCATCCACAGCCACAAGATTGTGGCACTCAGACCCTTCAGCCCTGTCAGGATGGCAGGTGCACAGCAAGGCACTGTCATCTTGTGGCTGTGGGCACCACCTGGGGGCAGGCTCAGTCACTCTGCCGGCCTGCTCCAGAGTCCCCCAGTCCCCTCAGCCCCCAAGCCGCCCAGGGCCAGCCCAAGACACAGGCAAGCCTGGAATGGCGGCTGCCCAACCTCCTAGGGCCATCCGAGGCTCAGGTAACCAAGGCTGGCTAAGGTTTGTGCTACCGGCAGTGGCAGCAGCAGAGGTGTGATGGGGTGTCGCCTTCCCCTGACCACCAGGTTGCCTCCCGCCCCTGAGGGTTCCCAAATTGTGAGAGGGGTCAGGCCAGGCTGATAGACATCCCCTCCTGTGCATGAATTTTCATTTTCATGCACCAGGCCTCTAGTAGTTTATAAATAGTTGAAACAATTTATAACAGATGAGACCTAACTAAGGAAAGTACTAGGATTAGTAATTTTCTGTATTTATTTAAAATGTGGACAAAAGAACTATAAATATGCATGAACTTTCGTGACAGTATTTTGGGGTAAGAAGTTTTCAGAGAGTTGAAAGTCTCAGTAATGCTGATAGCAAATGTAATGCTGCTAGTCATGCAAAGGAAGCATTTTAAACTTTTTTTCTATTTTAACATATTTCAGAGACCATCATGCAGACATCAGAGACTGGGTCGGATACAGGTTCCACAGTGACTTTACAGACATCTGTGGCTAGTCAAGCAGCAGTGCCTACACAGGTGGTACAGCAAGTACCAGTACAGCAACAGGTAAGGAGCTGCTGTTGTCAAAGCAGATTCTGTGCCTTTCGTTGTGCAGACCCTTCAACATGACTGTGTTTAAGAATAATTTGGGTTATCCTTTCTGGCACACTGGGTGCTAAGATAGGCCTAGTTCAGTTCATAGGTTAATTTAGTACATGTTTCTTGAGCACTTCCTGGATATTCTAGATTTTTGTTTTCTAGACCAGTGGTTGGCAAACTGCAGCTCGTGAGCCACATGGGGCTCTTTGGCCCCTTGAGTGTGGCTCTTCCACAAAATACCACAGTCTGGACGATTCTGTTTTGAAGAAGTGGCTTTAGAAGAAGTTTAAAAAATTTGGCTCTCAAAAGAAATTTCAATCGTTGTACTGTTGATATTTGGCTCTGTTGACTAATGAGTTTGCCAACCACTGTACTAGACTGTAGAGATACCAAGGTAAATACTTGAACTGTAATTCCTATTCTGAAAGAGCCTCTTAAATCTTAAAAAGAACATTTGTTTCTGACTTGACCACCCTAAGGAGATTTTAGTCTCCACTTCTTCCCTCGATGTTCTTTATCACACTTCCTATTTTTTTTTCGTATTGAAATGTCAGCAATCATGTTTTTCTGTAATTGCCTCACAGCAGTACTTAATAAAGGAGAAGATGGATGTACCTTGTAGGCAGAGATTTTGCCTTTGTGATATTTTAGAAAGTGCCTGGGTGACTGATAAATACTTTTTAATGAAAATTAAATTATCTTAAAGGTCTGGATGTCTGATTCATTCCATTTAAAAAAATTGAGAATGAATTCCTCATTACATGTTTACTATAGAGCTTATTCATACTCGACACTTGGCTTGTTTTGGAAAGATACTGACAAAATAATGCTGTTGATTCCAGCTAATAATTCTGCATGTGGGCTGTGAACACATTGGCCTGTCATTTCTTCTAAAGAGTGGTGAGAAAGGTTATGTCACAGAGTATGTTGAAATTTGAGATTTTCCTGTAATTTTTTAGTATCAAGGAGAATCTTTAGCAAATCTTGCTCTTACAATTATAAATAAGTAGGGAGAGGAATATATTTTCCTAAATGATAGATAGAGGTTCAAGGTTATATTCTTTTCACAAGATAGAAGTTGGTGTGGCAGGGAGAATGCTAGAATCTAGAAAGTTCTTTGAGTCAGGATTAAAGACATCTGAAGTTTTGTTTTTAGCACACCTTCCTTCTGGTCTCTATCATATTCTCTCTCTCTCTCTTTCTCTCTCTCTCTCTCTCTCTCTCTCTCTCTCTCTCTTCTCTCTCATACTTACAGTATTAGTTGAACTATATGTAATTGTTATCTATAAAAAGCAACAGTTTCATATGATCCAATCTATTAATTGTGTTTCTTTCGTTTCTTATCTTTATATTTTACCATCCATACATGAATCTACCCAAAATGGTATTTTAAAAGCCTCTGTTATTATTGATGTCATCACCAATTTCTGAATGCTGAACATTATTCAGTAAAGGTGGCTTATGACATGTTGTCCAAAGAGCAAGTGGAGAACTAATAGTGAGGACAGTGTTATATAGAATTTTAAAAAGATAATCTATCAATATTAAGCAAATGTTGGAACAATTACACTCATTCTGGTTGGATTTTTGTCTCATTTGTGGAAGAAGAATGGTCATAGAAGTGTCTGTCTCTTACAGTAATAAGAGGAATATGGTGGACATCATATTCCTGTCCCCAGAAAGTGCCCTCTTGAAACATTGAAATGTCTGTATGACACATACCTGCCCCTCTCTCCAGTTCTCTCTTTCCTTCCTCCTTTCTTCCATCCCTTTCTTCCTCCCTCTATTTCCTCTTCTTAAAAACTCTTTCTATTGAGTTTAGATATCATCAGATAATTACTACATAGGAATTTTTTTATATATATTTTGTTAATTTTTTACAGAGAGGAGGGGAGAAGGATAGAGAGTTAGAAACATCAATGGGAGAGAAACACTGATCAGCTGCCTCCTGCACACCCCCCACTGGGAATGTACCCGCAACCAAGGTACATGCCCTTGACCAGAATCGAACCTAGGACCTTTCAGTCCAAAGGCCAATGCTCTATCCACTGAGCCAAACCGGTTTTGACTATTATATAGGTAATTTAAAAAGTCAAACAGTTCAACAAGTTTGTATTTTTAAAAAACACACACACACAAAACAGTCCTCAATCTCCTTCTAGTTCTATGAACCACTCCTCAGAGGCAACTATTTTTGCCTCTTTCTATGTATTATTTTGATATTTCCATATTGTAAAAAAAAAAAAAATAGTACTTATTTTACTGTGTTTTTTTTTTAAATATATCTTTTTATTGATTTCAAAGAGGAAGGAAGGGAGAAAGAGAGAGAAACATCAATAATGAGAGAAAAATCATTGTTCTGCTAGCTGCCTTTTTCATGCCCTCCACGGGGGATGGAACCTGCAACCTGAAATGTGCCCTGATAGGCTTTGGAACTATGACCTCCTAGTTCATAGGTCAACACTCAACCACAGAGCCATGCCAGCTGCGCTATATCATTTTTTTATGTATATTTTAGATTAAAGCTTAATCTTATCATATCCCTCTTTCTGGTCCCTAACACACACACACGCACACGCACACGCACACTTTCCATCCCTTAAGCTCCTGGTATACTAGGTTAACTATATTCATTTTTAATTTACATGAACAACAAACAGCTTCATATGTTTCAACCTAATACTATATGTTAATTTTGGTCGACCATTACTTAGTACTTGTATTTCCATTATATATATATGAGTGCTATATAAATCTAGCCATATAGTAAGCTGTGTTTATCTTCCTTTCCTACAAAATGTACTTGCTGGATTTGATGATCAGATGTTTTCTTAAAGGAGTCTCTCAGAGCATTTTGATCTCTCTCGTCTGGATTCAGTGCCCTTTGTTCAGCTGAGATCTCCTTTTGCCATCTACTTGGGGTTTTCTTAGGTTGGCTTTCCTGTTCCCTGGCTCAAAGTCTTAAATTCTTTCTTGATTTGCTTGAGCACAACTTCCAGTAACTTCCTAAAAAATGGTAAATGTTTTGGAGCATTTATGTGTTTGAGAGAGAATTTATTTATCAGTTGTTTTATAGTTGAATGGGTACACAGTTTTAGAAATAATTTTGGTTTGGAAATAATTTTTTTCAAAATTTTGAAAGGATTGCTCTGGAAAAGTCAAACACTATTCTGTTCTTTTGTGATTTACTTTTTTCTTGGAAAGTTTATGGAATGTCATAAATTCCAGTTTCTTGATATTTATGATGTTGTATCTTGATATCGGTATTTTTATACATTGTGCTAGAACCTTGGTGGTCCTTTTCAGTCTGAATGTTCGTGTTCTTCAGTTCTGGCAGATTTTCTTCAATATTTTTATTTATGATTAATTTATCACTTCTTCTAACATAGTTGTAATTTTCAAGAGCTTTTTAAAATTTTCCTGTACCTTTTCATAACAGCATATATTATTTCTTTTTAGGTTGTTGATGTTTTTTTCTCTGTTGTATAGTCAAGCTACTTTTATTGTTTGTTTGTTTCATTTTAGAAGTTTTCTCAGATGTCTGATAATCTTCGGGTGTTTACTCATATTTAAAATTCTGAGGATAAAAGGCTGGTTTGAATGCATGATTAGGTATGATTGACTTCAGTACAGGGTCATATTCTGGGCTTTTTAACTAGGGACCCTCTTACACTGGTCATATTTTTAAAGAAGATTAGATAGCTTCCTTCCTAGTAGATGAATGCTTGGCTCTTAGGAGCTGTGTAGGGGAAAACAGTTGGGTGTTTCTTGTACTAATTCACTTAAACCTTTTTTTTTTTTCATGTGGTATCAACATCACCTCTGTTTAGTCTTGCTCAGAGATTAAATAAAAAATACACCACACTTGTACTAAAATTTTGAAAGCCAGTCACCTTGTGCAATAGAGTTGATGAAGGGGATCTGCTTGCTTCTTAAATAAAATCACTTTTTATGTTAGATACATATATTAAAAACCAAAAATGAAATTGCTACCAGAAGAGAAAAACCAGTATCACCAGCCATAAATAAAAGGTAACATATACACACACTTTGTTCATGTCCTCAGAAAAAATATCATGTACAGGTGGACCACACTTTGGAAAACATTGTATTATGCCATATAGCTTGTTCCCAAAGGCATATTTTTCAGTTCCTCAATTTATCTCTTTCCTTTTGGACACTCAAGGCAGGTGATACCTTAGATCCCCTTATACCAAGCAAAGAAGCTGGGAAATCTAATTTTCTTTTTGTCAACAATGTTTTATTTTACATAATGGATTAGTATGATATTTGTCTGTTGTCCTTTCAGGATTATTTAGAAGGACTTTCTCCTTTGTAGGTTTTTTTTTTTTTTCACTAGAACAGTATTATGTTTGAAGCTCCTTGGTGCAGTGGAATGGTCCCTTTGGTTGTAAATTGTCTGTAACTGATGAGACTAATGCTATAATAATTTCTTATTGCTCTAACTTGTCTATAATTTTTGTTTTCTTAATGTGCTAATGGCATCTTGAGTGTTTAAATGGTACTAGAACATCTTTAAAATCTTCTAGCTTTTGTCACTAACCCACGATGGATTTGAAATTATCGTATTATGTCAAAGGTGGTTACTTCAGTTGATTAAACTTTTCATTGTGTGTCTGCTGTGATCACTTTGAAGTAAAGAGAAAGCCTATAGCTTACTTTTTAAAATGTTGAGATGTGTAAAATGATATGTGTTGAAATATTGAGAAACCAAAAAATTTTAAAATCATAATATTTAGTTCTGTTTCTTTGTTCTCTTTCTTAAAATGTTTACATTTTATTTTTTAATTTAATAAATCTTTATTGTTTCAGATTATTACAGTTGTTCCTTTTTTTCTGCATAGCTCCCCTCCACCCAGCTCCCACGCCATCCTCTACCCTCACCCTCCCCCACATTGTCCTCATCCATAGGTGTAAGATTTTTGTCCAGTCTTTCCCCATACACCCACTCATTCCTTCCCCCATGAGAATTGTCAGTCCACTTCCTTTCTATGCCCCTGATTCTGTTATATTCATTAGTTTATTCTCTTCATCAGATTTTCCATTCACTTGATTTTTAGATTCACTTGTTGATAGATATGTATTTGTTGTTCATAATTTTTATCTTTACCTTTTCTCCTTCTTCCTCTTAAAGAATACCTTTCAGCATTTCATATAATATTGGTTTGGTGCTGATGAACTCCTTTAGTTTTTTTTCTTATCTGTGAAGCTCTTTATCTGACCTTCAATTCTGAATGATAGCTTTGCTGGCTAGAGTAATCTTGGTTGTAGGTTTTTACCATTCATCACTTGGAATATTTCTTGCCACTCCCATCTGGCCTGGATAGTTTCTGTTGAGAAATCAGCTGACAGTCTTATGGGTGCTCCCTTGTTGGTAACTAACAGTTTTTCTCTTGCTGCTTTTAATATTCTCTCTTTGTCTTTTGCTCTTGGCATTTTAATTATGTGTCTTGGTGTGGTCCTCTTTGGATTCTTTTTGTTTGGGACTTTGTAAGTCTATTTCTTTCACTTGAGGGGGAAGTTTTCAGTCATTATTTCTTTGAATAGGTTTTCAGTATCTTACTCTCTCTCTTCTGGAACCTTCATAATTCTGATGTTGGTACACTTGAAAATGTCCCAGAGGTTCCGTACACTATCTTCACATTTTTGGATTCTTTTTGCTTTTTCTGTTGAGTGTTTCCTGCTTCTTTGTTTTTCAAGCCTTTGACTTGATTCTTGTATTCCTCTAGTTTGCTATTAGGTCTCTGTATAATATTTTTTATTTCAGTCAGAGTATGTTTACTTTCTAGTTGGTCCTTTTTCATCTCCTCTTGGGTCTCACTAAATGTATCTGTGGTTTTGAACTCTATATCCAGTTGTTTGTTTTCCTCCATTTCTTTAGTTTGTGATCTGTTTCTTTGTCTCCACATTTTTGCTGCTTCCCTGAGTTGGTAGAGTAGCTTTGTGGGCTAGGTGTCCTATATGGCCCAGTACCTCCACCTCCCCAGTTACCTGAGGTAGACTCTCTTGGTGTACCCCTTTGTGGACTTTGTGTACAGCCTTGTTGTAGTTAAGTCTTTATTATTGTTGGTAACCCTGGGGGGAATTGACCTCCAAGCCAATTGGTTGTGAGGATCAGCTGTGTCTACGCCAGGAGAACCTCTGTGCTGGAGACAGCCTTATGATACAAAATTTGCAAAATTGCAAAAGCCTCTATGTTCGGCTTGGATGGGGCAGAGTCTCAGGGTGGGGCAGACAGCCTTGGCTTCCCATCTGTCCTGCCCTGTGTGGCCCGTGGGTCTCAGTGTTTCTTGGTAATCGCTTCAGCCTTCTCTGTGTGCACGTGTGCATGCCTCCAACCCTTGACCAGAATCGAACGTGGGACCCTTGAGTCTGCAGGCTGACATTCTATCCACTGAGCCAAACCGGTTTTGGCTGGAACAAAATTTGATCAATAGTAACTTAAATGCGTCCTGTCGGTAGTTTGGAGAGCGAACCCTGAGGAAGTGAACCAAATCATTCTTGTATCTTGCCTTTCTGTTCAGGGTCAAGAGGTTTGCTTTCTGAGCATTTTAGCTCTGATGGACATGAATAGAATTCTTCTCATTTGAGACCATTATCTCATTTAATCAACAGAATCAAAGATATTTTTTCTCTGATTTGCTCTTACTTGGGATTTGATTCCCATTGGCTTGGTTCCCTAAGGGGACAGTGTTCTCATAATTAAGACTGTGGCGATAAAAAATGGGGTTATATTTTTAAATGAATTCTAGTTGAGTGTCTTTTTTGTATAAAGACAAAAGGCAATGATTTTTGAAAAGTGTATTTATTTTTAGAGCCAGAACTGCTAGTTTGTAGTATACTATATAAAATGTTAGGTATTTCAAAGGAACATACTGATCTACAATTGAAATAAATATTGCTGTACCAATAGAATATGAAGGCCCTTTAGTTGACTATTTCTACTGAATATTTGTACAACTAAGGGCTCCACTATTTAAATAGTTGAATAGTCATATTTTATGATTCTGTTAAGTGATTTAAAAATATTTTCACATCTAGTATCAGATCATTGTTTGGGATACCATATTTTAAGAAGATATGCCAGACATTGTGTTAAATGTTGGTAATTTTACATGATACCTGACTATAGGAAGCTAAATTTTTAGGAGATAGATATCCTATATAATAAAAGCCTAATATGCAAATCAACCAAATGGCATGACAGGTGGAATGACTGATTGCTATGATGCTCACTGACCACCAGGGGGCAGACGCTCAATGCAGGAGCTGCCCCCAGACCAGCCAAGGTGGGTGCCAATGCTCCCTCCCCCAATTGCCTTACCAGTCGCCTCCATCTGTGGGACTAGCAGCAGCAACGGGGGGCAGGGCTGGCAAGCATGTGGCACCAGTCCAGTCAAGGCAGGTGCCAGTGGGGACCCACTGATCACCCCAATAGTCACCCCATGGATTAGTGCTGATAGCCGACCAGGCCTAGGAACCCTACCCATGCACGAATTTTGTGCACTGGGCCTCCAGTTGTTATACAATTGGACACAAAGTGCCTCAGTTTTAGAAATGGGATTGTTCTTGGGACTAAGGGTCAGTAATATCTTTACCAAGGAATGATCTCTGAGCTGTGTGCTGAAGCTAATTTGGAGTTGACAAGAAAAACTTTCCTGAGAGAGAAAAGCCTGGAATAGCTCAAGGAAAATGAGGGAATTTATGCAGGGAGATGAAAGGTCTAGGAAGTGAGGGATATAGAGCAATGTTGCACAAGAACCTCTGGTGGGAAGTTGAGTCACATGACTCATTGTGGTGTCATTACATCTGTCTTTTCCCTCGTATATTTATTCTTTTCTTTCTTCAGTGTATGGACAGAGCTAGACAAGATGAATAAGGAACAGCTTGGTGAGGGCCTACTCACTGGGACCCAGAATCAAGGTAGAGTGGCAGACATGTACAGCTCATCCTGACACAGGTGTGACCATGAGAGTGACAATGTTATGCTCTGGGAACACAGAATAAATTGCCCTTCATTCTGACTGGGAATTAATGGCTTTCAAGGTGGAGACGTGACAGCTTTGTGGAGAGATTAACAATAATCTTAAATCTGCAGAACTTTCTATTTGGCTATAAGATTTCCAACATTTAGGTAATATTTTAGCGAATCTCTATAGAGAACATGAAAAAGTATAGTCACTGAAACTCATTCCTTGAAATATATATATTAATGCTTTGCTTAGGATACATACAGTATGCTACAAATACCCTGTTTTCAATTCTTTTGGGTATATGCCCAGAATTGGAATTGCTGGATCATATGGTATTTCTATTTTTATTTTTTTTTTAGAAACTGCCACACTGTTTTCCATAGTCGTTGCATCACTTTACATTCCTACGAACAAGGGTTCCAATTTCTCCACATCCTCATCATCACTTGTTATTTTCTCTTTTTTTATAAGTAGTCATCCTAGCAAGTACAAAGGGCTACTAATATTTTCTAAAGTCCATTTCTTTTCATTTTTCCTCTCCTTTATCCTCCTTTGCTCCCTTTCCTCTCTACTTATTCCTTACTTCTCCCTCCCTCTTTTTATCTCTTTCTTCCTTTTATCCTTTCCTCTCTTCCTCCTTGCACTACACATGTCTATATGTAAAACTGTTATTTCTACAAATGCTTTTGAAGGAATGAGATTGGTAAAATTAGAGCTTCACTGTTGCCCCTTCTTTATTCCAAAAGTGGTGATGAGGAGAACAGAAGAGAAAACATGGATCTATTTTTACTTTCTTATTTTAAGATTGAGGAAACTGAGACCCAGAAAAATAAAGTGTGTTGACCACAGCCACACAGAATATTAAGACTAATATTTCCATCTTACTATTTAATTGTTTCTAAAACAACTTAAGAATCATGAGAGATCTTTAATACTTTTTTTCTGAAAATGATTGCTAGTTAGTTTTCTTGGGGTTATCTGTTTTGTAGCTTAATAATTTCTGAAGTGTTGAATATGAAATTATTTTAAGTTGATAAGATGGACTTCAGGTTATTTGGGGAAAGAGTCTTAAGAAACCATTACATCACAAAGTGAGGAAATTATTCCCTCTTCCACTCTCTCTCACCCACTCGAAGCAATCAACAAGATTAGTTTGGTGCAGCATATATGCAGTACCTCACAAATATTTGCTAAGCTTCCCCCACTCCCACATACAAACTAAAAACAAAAGAGCAGGATTCAGACTAAGCGATAACAGGCAACAATAGCTGGCCAATATTAAATAACTGTTTTGATGTTATTTGTTTTTAGTGTATTGTAATAATGAAAGGTGGAAGATACAAATTTTTCATTATTTGTTGTGTTATAAATGTTTTTTTAAGAAATTTAAAAATTAGACACCATTCCAAGAAATTATGGAATGTATTAAAAGGCAGGTGGTACCTTGAAATGGTATATGTGTGCCTTAGTTTGAGTACTAAAGAAGCAAACTCTTGATACAAAGATTTTAGTGCATGTAATTTATTTGGGAAATGATTCTTGTAAATGGCAGTAAGACATTGGGAAGTGTGACAGGGAAGGGATTTTATCCAGTACAGATTTTATTGTTATCCAAGCTCCATCTGTGGTTAATTGGATATGGATAACATTGGGGCATTCTGGGATCTAAGTGTTATGCTGCATCTCAGAGTTATCCCACTTGCAGGGAGAGGAAGTCATTGGCCGAGGGCTTCTCACATCAGAATTAATTCCTGATATTTCTTGTGGGTGCAGGTGGGCAGAGAGGATGCTAAGCATTTGAGAAATCTTTTAAAGAAAGAGATACTGTAGTTTGAAACTAGCCCAGAAGTGGTAAGAGTGAGCATATATGGACTTGGAATACACAATGTTTGCTACATATGCTACACATGTGTTAGAAAAATGATGACTTTTGATCATTTCTAATGACTTTTTCAGGGATAGGATTTTAAAGCCATCTTAGTTATTAGGCTATAAAGTCTTGAAATAGCAAAGGAATTTTTTCTTAATACCTACTTATAGCTCTTATATTTCCTACTTGAGTTTATCTTAAGTCCTTTTCTCAATGGGCAGAGAGTATTGAAGGTCTGTTTGCATATTATTTCACCTAGTTGAGTAAAGATTGTTATTAATTCTCATCCCAATCTTTTATTCCCTACTAACCCAAATTATTTTCAGCTTTCTTTGTTAAGTCATTTCCCAATCATTTAGTAGTTTATATTACTCATTCCTGCACTTTCTCCAGCTTCTGTTCATCTTACTTAAGTTGATGAGTCTATTTTCCATAACTGCTTTTTTCAAGATAATTCATTTATTGAAGTCTTATATTATTTAAATTTCTGGTCACATGTAAAACATCATAGTTTATTAATAATTGATCATCATTTGAATAGTAATTTAAATTATTTTAGTTATACAAATTAGTAAAATTATCCCTTAAGTCATGGCATATCTCTATCAATTATTTGATAGTTATTATACTGTATTTTAGAGCTAAGTGGAAAGATTAATTCTAAGTACTTTGCTCTACTATAAAGTTAAAATTAAACTATTGGAATTAACTGTGCTGTTAAAGAAATTGAATGGTTGTATTATTTTGTAAGTATCTTAATTAAATTACTTTACCTCATTAACTCCAATGGTAAAAAGGAAGAGTACTGTATGGCTGGCATTGTAAACAGCTAACCGGTGTTTAGATAATTCCATCCTTGATAGCAACTAATAATATCCTATTTCAGTGATATATATATATACACACAATAGCAATAAATTGAATGACTTTGCCTCTAACTAGATTTTTCCTTAGGCAGAGCAAAATAATTCAGTAATTACTTGGCTTCATTAAAAGGATTCATTTTGTTATTAAAACATAATAATTTGAAGAATCTTGGTGTACTTATGTTCTTAGCCATTATTCCTATGGTCAAGATGTTTTACCACACTATTGTGGCCACATACCATTATGAGAAACTTAATAACATACAGCTTCACTTTTCTGGGGAAAAAATTTATCCCTCCCCCTAAAACACACACACACACACACACACACACACACACACACACACAAACCAATTACATTAATCTGGACATTGTAAAATAAAGTATCAATTTAAAATTAATTGTATTCTATATGTCTGTTTTACAATAGTAGAAAAAAAGCAGAAATATTTTATATGCTTTTTTTTGTTTTTTGTTTTTTTGTTTTTAGGAAGCTGCAATTTATTTAAGTGAGCTATACTGATCCTAAGTGACAAAGTTATTTGTGCTGTGAGAAGTGACTGTATTTGTATAACTTACACACTTTGATGGAGCTATAGGATATTTCTATCATCCTAGAAAGTTTCCTGTGCCTCTTCCGAGTCTATCTCTGCCCTCTTCTCCCTACTCCATTTCTAGAGCAAGCACTGGTCTGACTCACTAAAAAAAAAAATCATGTATCTCTCAGAAGAATTTAAAATGAAAAAGAGACAATGTTTTGTAGACTGTTTTGGATGACAAAATGTTTTTGGTCATATAAAAAAAAAACTTGTCTGTAAGCCAATTGGCTATTAATTTTGCCCACAGATTAGTCATTAGCCATTTTTGTGATCTCTATCTTTAGTCATTTGTCTCTGGCTTGAATACAATTTTGCTTCTGCTAGTGTAAAAGTATTCTTCATCTAAATAGTTACCTACAGTATTATCAGTGCTTATAAGGCTCCCTCTTTTTAATTGTATGGAAGCAATCCTTTCATGGTAGGATTTTTTTCTATTATTCCAATGAATTTTATTATTTAGAATAGCATATGCATGGAGGTATTAAATAAGAAATTTATGAAGTAAAGAAAAATAAAACTGCTTTATTTAGGAATAACATGAATTTTTTTCTTCCCTGCTCTGCCATTTGCCTGTGTGATTTTTTTTATTCATGTTGTTCCTTGGCAGCACAGAGCTATTTGCTGAATTTCAGTTTGTGCCTGCCTCCTTTCCTTCTCAAGTCCTTATTGAGGATTTACTATGTACCAAGCATTGTGATAGGGATAAGGAAGGAAACAGACATTGTTTCTGACTTCCTGGGTTTACTGATGAAACAAATTATTTTTCTTTCTCCTTACATCAGAACTAACATTGTTTTTGCAGGTAAGTTAATTGCATAAGGTGTAAATGGATGACAAAGTATGAGATTTAAATTATAATCTACAGTGCTTATATAAAAAGGCAGAGCACCAACTCAAAGGAATCATTCTCCTTTGTGAGGTTCCAGGCAGTTTAGTGGGCAGGTGGGAAACAGATTTTAGGTGGCAGTTGAAAACTTCCGAACAACTGTCACAGTGACTACAAACCTGTTCCCCCAACTGGCAGGGACACCTTGATAGATTAATAGTACCTTTTGTTTGTTTACTAAGTTGAAAGCCACGGAGACAACATAAATTAATTAAGGAAATAAGATCCCTGTCCATCATCTTGATAGAACCATCTGTCATGCTTCAAGAAAGATACTGATTCCTAAGTTTATCACTGTAATCCTCTTACTTAAATTTTATATAGAAATTGGAGTTTTGAGAAGAGCCATTCTTGGACAAGTCAATAATTTAAAAAATCAATTTTAATTTAAAAAATAAACTTGTAAAATTGATTTCAATCAATGAATGAGTACATTTTTATATAATTTCCCATTGTTTTAACAAGTAGCTGATACTTATCCATGATACATTATTTTCTTCTTTTTAATTATTTCTACTCTTCTATTTTGACTTTTCTCTATTTTTCCCCTTTAGATTCTAAAACTTAGTATGTTACTCTCAATTCTCTGAAAATTAAAATAGTTATCTTTCATGTTCATCATGTAAATTTTTTTAACTTTATTTATTCTTTTGTCTTATAAAATGTTTACACCAGTGCTGCTTGCAACATATTTTATTAAAAGGATTCAAATAGTACAGAAGCATGGAGATAAAACAGTGAAGCTTATTTTATTTTCAGTTTTGTCATCAAGTTTTCTTATTTTCTTATTGTAAGTTTTCTTTCAACTTATCTTTTTAAAAAAATGATGTAATTCACCCATACATCAGTTTGGATTTCTTCTCTAAACTGATTTCAGAGTATGAATAATTCAGTATTTCTTAGAGCATGAAGAGTTTTAAAATTTAACATATTAGGTAATAACTTGTATTTTCACTTAAAGGCAAAAAATAGTGGGACAGTTTACACTAGTGGAATTGAGATTGTTGATTAATTACTATTTTACCAAAACAGTCTCCTGCGTATATATAGACACTGTATATACGCAGGTAAAAAACTTGATGGAACCAAGGTGATTGTATATATCTTGCCATCTTGTGAAATAGATGTGCTCTAAGATTTGATAATAGTTATTATACTCTTCAGTTTTTATTAGGTGCTTTACCCATTAACTTTGAGATTCCTCTTTGTCCTTTGGTATTTTTAATATACCTAATATTTAAAGAAGCATTAGCCTTTTATTTCCCTATAAAACGTAAGATGTTATGTTGGTATATCTGTCAGTATTCATTAGGGAATATCAGTGAGAGTGCAAGCAAGGAAAAGAATGTGGTTATGAGTGTGTTTCCTCCTCTTCCCTAGAATCTGGAATATCCATGGTGGTGGAGAATAGTAGTAACCATGGCCTTGGAGCCTATGTGGATTAGTTTTCTATTACTATGTAACAAATTACAACAGACTTAGTGGTTTAAAACAATACCTGTGTGTTAGCTCACAATTTCTGTATGTCAGAAGTCTGAGTGAGCTCAACTGGGTTCTCTGTGTTTGGTCTCACAAGACTGAAATGAAGGTGTCTGAAACACTGGGCTTTTACCTAGCAGTGATAGGCAGGAATTCATTTCCAATCTCATTCAGGTTGTTGGTAGACTTCCTTTCCTTACTTTAGTTGCAAGACTGGAGGCCTGTGTTTTCTTGCTGGCTGTTAGCAGGGTCTGCTCTCTGCTCCTAGTTACTATTCCTGTGGCCCTTCCTCTGCAGAGAAGCAATGATGTGTTGAGGCCTCTTCTGCCACCAGCCAGAGAAGCATTCCACTTCTAAGGTCTCAGGACTACTGTTTTGAACTCAACTGTGCCATATAACATGACATAACGTCAGGAGAGATCATATTCAGAGGTTACAGGAATGAGGGAATAGAATCTGCAGGCGGGGAAATTTTTAGTATTCTACCTGAGATAACACATTATTTTGATATTTAGCACCAATCTTCATTGAACCTCATTCACAGCCAGTGAATAGGGTAAAGCAAATAACTCACATATGAAAGACCACTAAGAAGGCCTACATTTTAAAACTGGATGTGCTACAAAAGATATATGGTAAGACTACTATATTATAGGTGGGAAGACCCAGTATAAAACATAATCCATTTCTTTTTCCAAAAAATTGCATAGTTTCACTATAATTTAACTAAAATAATCCAGCAGGTTTGTGTTTTTGTTTTTTTAAGTTGAAAAGCTGATTCTAAATTTCATGGAAAAGAATAGGCAAGAAAAGTAGGCAAAATAGTTTAGCAGTGGAGGAATAAATTGTTCTACCTAATCTCAGAAGATACTACAAAACTATATTAATAAAAACTGATTACAGACCAAGAGTAAATAAACAGATGCATGTATAAATGAGAACTTAGTTCATAACTAACATATTTCAAATAAAATAGTGGATAATGTAATAAATGGTGTTGAGGAAAATAGGCATCTCTTAAGAAAAATATCTAAATCTGTATCTTTATCTTACTATTCAAACTAAAATATAGAGCTAATCAGTTTTAAAACAAACAAAAATAGGGTAATATTTTGTCATAACCTTAGTAAGGAGAGAACATCTTATGTAGACAATAAAACAGAAAACCTGTAAGAAAAGAATTGAGGGGGTTAGGGTATGCCTGGGGGCAGGGGGCAATGGGAAGATATATATATATATAACACATTAATAAAATAAATAAATAATAATAAAATAATAAAAATAAATAAATAAAAAGAAAAAAGTTGATATATTTTGTCAAGTAATAGTTAATAAACACCATCAAGGCAGGTGAAGAAAAAAATACCATACTTGAAATACATTGGAATAAAAATGTTATCATGTTTAACAAGATCCTATAAATCATTAAGGGAAGACAAACAATGTAATAGATAAGTGGACAAAAGATAATAATAGGCTATTCACAAAACATGAAGAACAAATGGCCAGTAAGCATATGGAGAAGATCAATCCCATAGTAAGTTTGATGTGTTCCTTCTTTATAGCACTTTTTTTTATAACAGAAAAAAATTAACCTGAATGTTCATCAGTAGTGGGGTGATTAAATGTTTTTTCCATACTGTGATATAATATGAAACCAATAAAAATAGTTGTGTAAGCATATATATGCAGAAAGAACTTCAAGATGTATTATTATGTGAAATCAAGCAAATAGTAAAAAAACATATTATAGCTCACGTGTTTCATATATGTACTATTCAACAAAAAGATATTGTTTCAGAGTTCATAAAATGTTCACCTGTGTATTTTGTACTCTATTTATATTGGGCCTTGTGGCATATTTTCAGTAGTAGATTGTGAGCAAAAGTGACATGTATTATTTGTGAGTCAAAGCTTTTTAGAGCTATTGTGCCACCTCTACAATCTCTCAGCTCCTACAAGGCTACATCAATGATGATATAATTAGGAAATTGTAGAGCTTCATTAACCAGGGTCTCTAAGTGACCATGTGGAATAAGGCCCCCTACATCCCTGTTAGATAGGTAGCTTCATAGTTAAAGTACTGAGATTTGGAAGTATCTGTTGTTGCAGTTATGTTAACTCTCCTAATTAGTACAGAAACATACATACTATCTACACTAAAAAAGAGTAAGATGCAGATTGACTGTACCTTCATGATGCCCACTAGCCAATCAGGAGTGAGTATGCAAATTAACCCAACAAATATGGTGGGTTAATTTGCATATGCAGGCACCAAGTGGCCATAGGCCTCTGGGTAGTGTGGGGAAGAAGAAAGGCAGCCTCAGCTGGAGCAAAGGCAGTGCTGGTAGCCAGGGGAAGGAAGGCCCATTCTTGCACGAATCTTCATGCATCAAGCCTCTAGAATACACACAAAGGTGAATCTCTTGATAGGGGATTGGAGGAATGCATGTCATCCTGTAGTTAGTCATTATATCCTAGAAGGGGAATAGCAAGAAGTGGGTGTGAATATAAAGCAGGAAGCAATCACATTTTATTTTGATTATTTCTTCATTATTTGAATCTTATGAAGCTGTATTTATATATAACATATTATTAAAATATTGGAATAAATAAAGTATGATATTGCTAAAAATTAGATGATACACCAAAAGTTTGCTTAAATTAACTTGGCCCTTGCTATGATAGTAATATTAGTGCCTCCAATATACTTTAGCGATTTAGGTGTCTAAGTTGGTAAAAGAAACTAATTTTGAAATGTAAAGCTCTGTAAAATAGAAAGCCTTTTAGTTAGAATTTATGTCTTTATTAAGAGTATGATGTATAGTAAATGCAGTAAGGTTGGTATACCTAGCTCATTTGCTTTTCCTGCTCACCAGAGTGTGATTTAGTAAATTCCTTCCAGAAATTATTACTTAGCTTAGTAGAATCTTAGGATCCATCAATCCTCCTGGGCCCCAAGGGAAATAATGTTTAAGACTTTATTAATCATGACTTTTAAAATGTTCTTTACTTGTAGGAGGCAGTTGCTACTTTGTTTCTTTTGATTTACATACATAGGTTTATATATTTTTTGTAATATCCATTGAACTTGTCATTGAGAAATCATTCTAAACTAAATGTGTTATGAGTTACATCCCTGCTCTCAAAAACACTTCCCCCCTTGCCTTCGGAAGCATGCTTTACTTCTTTCAAGTAGCTTACACTCT